>JAWZYV010015502.1:0-55862 GCA_038373885.1 Cheiracanthium punctorium
ATGTAGATGGTCCCTTATGCAATTTTTATGCATAGCAAATTAAAGTGTGCGTCAATCGTAAACGATTGGTATCTGTAACTTTGCTGTACGACGAACGGCGGCCGAAAAATGCACAAGTGGGACTTTTTTGTACCGCAGCTGTACATGTATGTACACTTTTTTAAAAAAGTCTGGTATTTTATCACCAGACCACCCCCATCCCCCCAAAAAAATATTACTATTGAAGCTGGTGATGCAGTTACAAAAAACTAATTCTATATTTTCACAACTAAGAATGCCTAAAAACTTTCTTAACGTTGTGTACCCATTTACCCACACACATATATATATATATATATATATATATATATATATATATATATATGGAAAAGCTCAATTACGACAGATTTTTCTCACATGTAAAATAACAGCATAACTGTACTTGAAATTCCATTTGAATGTATTACAATGAATTTGAGTGAATTAAAACTTTGATGTCACAAATGACTATTTTTTAATGTATAAAAACTATATTCTAGGCTCGAGGGTAAATACATTTTTAGTAAGTTTGTAGGCACCCGGTTTTATCCAATAATGTCGCTTATTAAGTAGTAAGGCATACTATCTTTCAATTGTGATACAAAACCTGATTCCATAATTTTAAATAATGCTTAAAATCCTTCTCTGTGATAAACGAAAAAATGACAAATACCTTTCTCTTATAGGGAAAGAAAAGAATTTCCTGTCTGAAAATAATGGAAAAAATCCCGATTCCGTGACTGAAAAAACCTGATTATGTGATTGAAAATAGCGGAGAAACCGTTTCGTAAGATAACATGTGCACAGAAATGAACCGTTTTTTCGAACAAGTTCCTAAAATAAACGGTCCTTGTGTGGCAGCGCTGCCAGACAATGGCTGTTTATTTCAGGAACTTTTTATAACAGTGGACATTGTTAAACATTACAGAGCTCACTAACGCACTACACAAGACCCAGCACTATATACCACCTCCGAACACATTCCTCACTAAACAGTTTTTATCAGAGTTCCGATTTCAGTGAATACTCGCTGTGGGCGAACACAAGCAAGAAATCTACATGACTTAGTACACTGCCCTTATGAGTTTTCAAGTATGCTTCGATTGATGAGTCAGGTTATAATACATTTGTCCTCCTCACCCCTCAAAAAAAAAAAAAAAAGAAAAAGTATTCCATTAGAAAATAATATGTAACCAAAGTATTCATCCAGAAAAAAATTCGGGGAGGGTCCGAAAACTACGGAGAGGGACAAAACTGGGGAAAAGGCTGAAATTTTAACGAATAGACTTCATCCTAGTAATTATTTTGTTAGCAAAATTATAAATTTCGGGGGGGGGGAATTGAACCCATGGTTCATCCCCTGCGTACATCCATGGCGTTCAGCATGTTCCCTTCCTTCAAATTTTTTCTTGACTTTAGACTACTGTTCTAGGTATACGTATATTTAACCCCCTTAATATACCAAAAGGGGGTCACTACAGGACCTCGGAGTTGTTAGAAATATTGGTGACATAAGCTTGATATGCTAAGGGTTATGAAAAAAGGAAATTAAGTTTCGAAGTTCCAGTGAATACAATTAAATTTTATAATATTTGTCTGTCCGTGCCTGCACTGTATTTAAAAATTAACTTATTTTGATCCCCCACTAAAAATAATCTTAAGTTTTTCTTTAAAAAAAACTGCAGAAAATCTTAAGTTATTTGGCCCATTCAATTCTGAAGAATATCTGCAGAATATATTCTGCAGAAAATCTTCAGATTTTAGTGTGCCAAATAACTTAAGATTTTCTGCAGTTTTAGTAGCTTTATTATTTTGTAGATATTCTTAAGAATTTAACGGGCCAAATAAAATTTTCTGCCGCATTATTATTTAAAAGATGGTAGTTTTACATAATTCAAACTTCAAGCAGTGTAATTTTTAAAATGTTGCATTTCACTCTTAACATAGATTTCTTAAATCAAATATTTTTCAATTCAACATTAGACTTGAAAATCCAAAGTAACCAGCCTTTTTTTTTTAAATCCCAGTTTTTGAGGTGAAATAAAAGGAAGTTTAGATCTTGTAAAGAGAAACATGCAATTGTATTCAAGAAATCGGGGTTGCATTTTCATAAAAATAGATATCGGAAAAATTCATTATTTTTCCTTACGATGAAATATATAAAACAATGCTCACTGAAGTATATTATTATATATATATATATACACTCTCTTATAAGAACAAATTTTTCTTAGGGGGGTGAAGATTATACACCTCCTTACGTTGCGCACTAAAAGTGCTCACTTTAAAATAAGTCGTAAGACAGCATCTCAACAACTAACATATTTTATTGATAAATATAAAATGAATAAACTTTAAGGATAACAAATAACATAACATAACAAAATTTTCAGTCGCGAGCTATAGAACATAATGCTGCTATTTTCTTTAGCAGCTTCACTCACAGCTGGGTGTTTATATACTTGCCAACCATCTACTCCGGAGAGACTGGTGAAGGTCAATTTGCATCTTCGTGAATTCGCGGGACTTTCCGCTCTGGGTGTGTTCGCAAACTGACTCGCTGGTTGTCAGCTCGCAAACTGTTGGTTCGTAAACCGACGAAATCAACGCCACAGTACTCCCCCGCGAGACCGAAGGAGGTGGCATTCTGAAATGGACTGAACGTCCGTATCTGATAACATAAGAGTCTTTCCCACCGATGGAGGACGATACTGGAACAGTCTGTAATTGTTCATTCAAGAGGCACGCCGGTTTTAGGCGGTCTATAGAAACTGTGCGGGATTGTCCTTTGATGCTTAAAGTATAAAATTTATTATTACGAGAAAGTACTTCATAAGGGCCGTCATATGGCTGTTGCAATGGCTTACGGACAGAGTCTCGTTGTACGAATACGTGAGTAGATGTTGGTAGATCTTTGTGAATGAAGATATCATGTTTACCATGGTGCTTAGCAGGAACAGATCGTAATCGTTGCATACCTGCTTGAAGCTGCAAGATGAAATTCGCAGTTCCAAGAACTTGTTTGGTGGAACGAAAAAACTCTCCAGGAAGTCGCAAAGTTTCTCCGTAAAGCATTTCAGCTGGAGATTTTCCGATGTCTTCCTTCAGGCTTGTCCGAATACCTAGCAACACCAAAGGCAAAACAGTCATCCAACGTTCCGTGGCGTGGCATCTGATAGAGTCTTTGAGTTGTCTGTGATGACGTTCAATCATTCCATTTGAAATAGGATGATAACTGGTTGTTCGGATTCGTTCCGACCCTAAAAAACGAGTAAATGCATTGAAAAGGTCGCACTCGAACTGGGAGCCTCTATCTGCAGTGATGGTATCGGGAACACCGAATCGTGAAATCCATCCGAACAAGAAAGTTTCAGCACAAGTCTCAGCTTTCTGGTCAGCCATAGGAAATACCTCTGGCCATCGTGAAAATCTGTCGATGCACGTGAGACAGTAAATATTACCGTTGGAAGGGGGCAAAGGACCTATAATATCTAAGTGAACATGGTTGAAGCGGCCTGAAACAATGGGAAAATCTCCGATGACAGACTTTGTGTGTCTAGAGATCTTGCTTTTTTGGCAAGGGACGCAAAATTTTGCAAATTTTTTACAGTCCTTGTCAATAGAAGGCCATATGAATCTGTCCTTCGCAAGCTTCGCCGTAATATGGCCACTAGGATGAGAGAGGGAATGAATTTTTTCAAACACAGTCTTTCTGAAGGCTTGAGGGATGTAAGGGCGTATGACCCCAGTAGAGACATCACAGTAAAGTTTAGCACCAGAATCTGAAATTGTGAAATGCTTGAAATCCAATCCGGAGTCACCACTCATTACTTTTTTAAGTTCCCTATCCTCCTGTTGTTCACGAGAAATTGCTGCGTAGTCTAAGTTGCTAGGCAAGTTAATTTCCGCGATTCTAGAACAAGCATCAGCAACCGCATTGTCCTGACCAGAGACAAAACGAATGTCTGTGGAAAACTGAGAGATGAACTCTAACTGTCGGAGTTGTCGGGGAGAACATTTATCAGCTTTTTGTGTAAATGCATAAATGAGCGGTTTATGATCACAGTAAATGGCAAATTGTCTACCTTCCAAAAAATGTCGGAAATGACGAATGGATGAGTAAATTGCCAGTAACTCTCGATCGTATACACTGTAGCGTTTCTCAGTCTGAGTTAATTTGCGTGAGAAAAATGCCAATGGTTCCGGTCAATTCTCGGACGCCTGGTTCAAAACTGATCCTAATACGAAGTCTGAGCAATCGGTCATAAGTGACAATTCAGAGTCCGGTCTAGGATGAGCGAGCATTGTAGCATTTGCTAGCATAGTTTTATACGCCTCAAAAGCATCCTGCGTTTCGGGAGACCACTGAACGTGCGTTTTATCGCGTTTTTTACGACTTTTAATCAAATCATGTAGGGGAGCTTGCGTATGTGCAGCTTTTGGGAAAAACGATGGTAGAAGTTTAGAAGGGCTAAAAAGAGCCGTAGTTCTTGTACCGTCTGGGGTAAAGGAAAATTGGATATAGCTTCAATTTTTTCGGGCAGGGGGAGATTCCTGCCTCAGTAACTAAATATCCTAGAAATGGCATTTGTGCTTTACCAAAAATGCATTTTGCGACATTTAGAACAATGCGATATTGATCTAGGCGTGTAAAAATTTTGCGCAGGTGCTGAATGTGAGTTTCCTCATCTTTTGAAGCGACTAAAATGTCGTCGAGGTAAACGTGGCAATCCAAGTCCCTGAAAACTTCATCCATAAACCTTTGGAATGTTTGACCAGCATTTCTGAGTCCATAAGGCATTCTATTGTAGTGAAATAGGCCTACTGGTGTAATTACTGTGGTTTTAGGAATGTCTTCCTTGTTAACCGGGATCTGATTATAGGCTTTAACTAGATCCAATTTAGAAAATATCCGTTTACCATGCAATTCCATTGCAAAATCGTGGATATGAGGTAATGGATAGCGGTCGGGTAAAGTGACAGCATTCAATCTCCTAAAATAGCCACATATGCGCCATGAGCCGTCTTTTTTCTTGACTAAATGTATCGGGCTAGCCCATGGGCTATTCGATCGACTGACAATGCCTTATGCTAATAAGGCTTCGAATTCCTGTTTAACTGCTTTTAGTTTGTCAAGGGATAAACGTCTGGCTTTAGATGTTACCGGTGGACCTTTAGTTAAGATACAATGTGTTGTAGAGTGGTTAACTGCAGGTAGGTTATTAGCGGGTCTAGTTATATTTGGAAATTCAGAAAGTAATTTATGATATCGCGTATCGCCGCAAACCGTTGTGAGGCCAGTAGAGGGTCCAAAAGATGAATTTGCATTAACTTTGCAGGACGTCACCTGGTCAATCAAACGGCGATTCTTAACATCAATTAACAATGAAAATCGTTCCAAAAAGTCAACACCCAATATCGGCTTTGAAACTTCCGCAATAACAAAATTCCACGGATATGATCGTTTTAGGCCAAAGTCCAAAACCAGATTTCTATTTCCGAATGTTTTTATTTCAGTGCCATTTGCTGCGTAAAGAAAAAATTTTGAACTGGGTACTTTCTTACGAGTTAATATTTGATTTACAGGCAGAACTGAGCATGCTGCTCCACTGTCTATCAAAAAACTGATTCCAGTTTTACGGTCACGAATGTATAAGCGACTAACACGCTGACAAGCATCAGTGCCGCCAGTTCGGATGAGCCTGCAAGTTTTTCTGGGAAAGTACAAGGAGGTACGCATTTAGTAGCTTTTTCTGCAAAGCGTGCGTGGTACCAGAGGAAGCGAGGGTTGAAATTTTTGTGGGAAGGGGATAGAGATCGGGACCGCTTATTACGTCCTCTAAAAAAGAGTGGACGAGCCAAGGTGTCCAATCGTTTAGCTATCGCGTTGATTTTTTTCTCTAGATTCTGTATTACATCTAAAGAAGGGGAAAGGGTTGTAACCGAATTCACCGCCATTGGAGTTTCTGTGACCTCAGATATCTTATCCGCTATTAAAGCCAACCCATCTAAATCTTCTTTGCAAACAGACAAGATCTGTTGCATCGAAACTGGTAAACGTGTTAAAAAGAGGGTTTTTAATACATCATTGTCCACTTGCTTTTGAGCCAATGCCTTCATTTGCATGAGCAATTGGGATGGTTTCTTATCACCGAGTATTAAGTCCTGCAGCAATGCCTTTAAACGGGTTTGTTCCGAATCTGCATAATGTGAAATTATGACTTTTTTTAAGCACTCATAAGGTGTAACCGTTGGAGGGGATCGAATTATGTCACTAACCGTAACTAAAATTTTACAATCTAACGCTGCAACTACACTATGAAACTTTGTTAACTCTGTACTTATACCGGCTGTAGCAAATTGGGATTCCAGTTGAAGGAACCATAGTTCGGGGTTGTTATTCCAAAATTGTGGAGCTTTAACCGCTACTCTGCTAACTTCGATATTACCAGGCGTATCCTGTATAATGTTTTTTGTGTCACCTGCAGGTAATGACATGTTTTAAGCACGACGCTATATGTTATGAGCTAGAGTTGGTGGTCCGGAAGGGAAGTCAAAGCAAATTCACACACCTTTGCGTAGTCCCATAGGCACAGATGAAGACGAGTGAAGAGTAGCAACATTCGGGTCACCAACGTAGAGGGGAATCCTTGCCGAGATGATTGAAGACTTGGAACGTCGTCGTTGAAGGACGTGAATTCATAATCACCTACAATCCGACGTCCGCGTCACCAATGTAGAGGGGGGGTGAAGATTATACACCTCCTTACGTTGCGCACTAAAGGTGCTCACTTTAAAATAAGTCGTAAGACAGCATCTCAACAACTAACATATTTTATTGATAAAAATAAAAAGAATAAACTTTAAGGATAACAAATAACATAACATAACAAAATTTTCAGTCGCGAGCTATAGAACATAATGCTGCTATTTTCCTTAGCAGCTTCACTCACAGCTGGGTGTTTATATACTTGCCAACCATCTACTCCGGAGAGACTGGAGAAAGGTCAATTTGCATCTTCGTGAATTCGCGGGACTTTCCGCTCTGGGTGTGTTCGCAAACTGACTCGCTGGTTGTCAGCTCGCAAACTGTTGGTTCGTAAACCGACGAAATCAACGCCACATACGTATATTTAACCCCCTTAATATACCAAAAGGGGGTCACTACAGACCCCAGAGTTGTTAGAAATATTGGTGACATAAGCTTGATATGCTAAGGGTTATGAAAAAAGGAAGTTTCGAAGTTCCAGTGAATACAATTAAATTTTATGATATTTGTCTGTCCGTGCCTGCACTGTATTTAAAAATTAACTTATTTTGATCCCCCACTAAAAATAATCTTAAGTTTTTCTTTAAAAAAAAAAAACTGCAGAAAATCTTAAGTTATTTGGCCCATTCAATTCTGAAGAATATCTGCAGAATATATTCTGCAGATATTCTTCAGAATTGAATGGGCCAAATAACTTAAGATTTTCTGCAGTTTTTTTAGTGGGTGTAATATTCTGCAGAAAATCTCCCTAAAAATCACAAATTTTACTGTTTGGTTGGAGGGGGGACTATATTCATTGAAATTTCTAATGAAGACTCTTGCGCTTATTGTATAAGTACCAGGGCCGGAAAAATCTATTGCCCGACATTCTTGGGGCATGAAACATTTTCAGCCGGGCATGTAAAAAAGGTCGACCTTGAGAGATTCATTAAATTACTTTTAAATATATATATCTTTTTTAAATGTTATTGATTTTCAAAATTGAATACAGGAAAAATAATTTTCCATTTCTGATTTTATCAATGTCCTAGTGACAATCTCAATACCTCAACTGTATTATAAACAAAATACAGAACCACAAATCCAGGAGGGTTTAAGGTCTCCCGATGTTTCCTTTAAATGCAAACAGTCTGAATAATGTAAATTTTACTGAGCAACAAAATGTAGTAATAATATTTTTTGGGCATGTATTATTGTAGGTTACATCCCCGACCGGGCATGTAAAGTTTGGGAGATTTTTCTGTCCCTGAAAAGTACATGCTTGCATGAAAATTTTACTAAAGCCATTGCTACTAAGTTTTAATAATTAATTGGCTTACTTTGCATACCCAATTATGTCTGCAGTATCTTCACAGTTTTCTGCCAACTCCTTTTGAATAACTTCCACATCCTCCGGCAATATTGTACCCGCAATCAATTTGTCAAGGACTGCATCCATACTCCTTTTATTCACTGAAAATTGAAATAAAATAGATGTGAAAAGCTTTTTAAAGTATGTCATTAAAAAAATAATATTTGGCAACAAATGAATAATTACAAAAAATACTTACGTCCAAACTGGAGAAATCTGGCAGGATAAACTCACGAAAATTTCGATTCTACTTTACGTTTGGGATTCCAGGATGTTAAATCGTCTTCTTTTACATGCTTCAGTGTATTGGACGTGACGGCGTCTTTTAAGCGTAAAACGCAGAAATTATTTTCTTCGTAAAACTCTACGAGCACAAATAAATTGGCAAAACGCCTTGAAATTGCCTTATTATCCATCATTAAGAATCGCACATTGACAAAACTACAAATACATATACAAAACAACGTGCATGCCCGCCGCCTTAAAATTGTCCTGTCGTTGCCGTTCTCTTGTGAAGAATTAAACGTACATAACTAAGAAAACTTTTTTTTTTGAGTGGGGGAGGGTAAATGATACGAAGATATAAAACGGTATTATATTTTATGATTAAAAACTATGAAATCACTAAACTGAATTTTTAAAGCCATGAGAAGAGGGTAAAATTACATTTAAATGTAACTTGTCTCAAAAAAATAAAACTTCCCTTTTTCAGATAAACTTTTAGATAACACTTGTGCATTTTCTTATATATAAATTTTCTACTATTTATAGACTACTTAATAAACTGACAGTTTTTTTTAAATTAATCCATCTATTAATTTACACTCCGATTCCTCGACAGCCGCCTGGCTAAGGTACATAACCAACGCACCAACCAACCTTTCCTCACCACAACAACGACACACGGAAAAGTTGCGATTGCAATTCCAACTTCTCTGATTTACAGCTTTTTTTTTGGGATGATATTTTTTCCCCAGATGATAACTAAAGCAATTTCATAATGTCAAATTAAAAAAAGTGTAACAAATTCTTAATATCAGATGAAAATATTCCTAGACGAACTATCTATAGAAGACGCAAACGAGAAATTCTTGCCTGCATAGATGATACTATGTCTGAAATGGAACTCCAGTGTGATTCCAGGTATGCTTTATTCTGTATTTTACTGTATTTGGTAAATTGTAGTTTGTAACTATAATTCAGCAGCCTTGAAACTAGAGATGCAACTACATCTCTACACTAGAGATGTATGTGATTTGGCCGAATATTCGGCCAAGCTCAGGCCCAATATTAATGTTTTTAAGTTTTATTTTTAATTGTAAATAAAAAGGTCAAGTAAAACAAAGCTGCAAAAATTGAAATTTTAGGTATTGTCAAACCCATCAAAAATACATAGTAATCCTTGCAGAATATCTTTATGATTTTTTAAATAGCTTTTATATATTTTAAGTACTATACTGCATTTTTTTTCCTTGTGTAAGGTATAAAAGCTCAGCTAGCATAATTTTGATACTTGCATATTATCCCGATTATCATTCACACCAAACTATATGCACTGGTAAATTGTTGCTGTTGAAGTGTTCATTTTGTTAGAAAATTGATGAAATATCTTTTGTGAAATCAAATGAGAATTGTTTGAGGAAATTTAATGAAGCACAAGAATTTCCTTTTCCGGATAGAGAGAGAGAGAGAAAACGGAATAAGTTACTGATTTAAATATTTTGCCTCGTCATTCGTCGTACAACAAAGATACAAATGTGATTCATTTACAAATAACATGTACTTTAATTTGCTACACTTAATAATAGCATAATAATGTAATATCTAATAATGGGAATTTCCTTTCAAAAATAAGAAACTAACATTTTTAGTTGAATAAATTTATTTAAAGAAATAGTTGTTTTTCTCTTGATTACTACTGCATTTGTATGACTCAAAATTCGAATAAATTTTTCTTTATATAGGCTGGATGTTGACACCGCTGAAACTTTCACAGCAAATCAGTGTAATGGAGTATCTTATGAGAATGAGCCTTGTGTCTCTTCAGACATGGGTGTGCAAGAGGATGGATTGGAGAAAAATACAGCTGATTTAGAAATTGAAGATCCTTTTGCTCTACTGTACGAATCTGCTGATGTCACAAACTCTGAAGCATTTTTAATGATTTTAGCATTTTGCGTCAGATTCAATTTATCTGCCACATGCGTTGAAGAACTGCTGCGAATGCTTAAAATTCTTCTACCATCATGCACTATACCTGGGTCATAATATTTACTGGACAAAAAAGTTAACTCATCCATGGGCATGAGTAAATTTGTTGCCGAATTGAATAGTTTGTGGGATAAAGGAGTTGAGTGGGTATCTAATGGTAAAACTTACTCCACCAAAGTTGTTGCAAAGCTGTGCACTGCAGACGCACCTGCACGTGCAATGCTTCAAAATTTTCACCAGCACAACGGTAAGTTTGGTTGCGGATTTTGTGAGAATCAAGGTGAAAGGGTTGAAAGAGGACGTGGATATAGCAGAATTTACAAATGTTCACATCCCATTCCAGAAAATCGCACTTTCACCAAAACTGTACAATATTCTGAAGCAGCAATCAATCTGGACAGCTCCATCAAACGGGTGAAAGGGCCTTCCCTTTTAATGTAGTTGTATCCTCATTTCGATATGGTTGATGGATTTGTCCCAGATTACATGCATGCTGTTTTGTTGGGGGTAACAAAACAATTTGTAAATTTATGGCTATCCTCATCTGATGAAGTGTACCGTTTGCAAACAAAAAAAGTGTCTGAAGTGAATGAGAGGATTTGTAGTCTGAGAGATCCAAGTGAAATGTCGAGAAAACTCCGCTCCTTTTCAGAGATTGCTCATTGGAAAGCATCCGAGTGGAGAATTTTCTTACTCGTTTCACCTGTGCTGTTATTAGATATACTTGATCCTACTGTGTATCAGCATTGGATTTTATTTGCACACTCCATAACTCTTCTTTTAGGCTCAAATATTACCAATTCTGACATAATATCAGCAGAATCTGCAATACACAAATTTGTGAAAGGTGTAGAAGGGATCTATGGTGAGGGAGAATTGACTTACAACGTCCATTTACTGTTACACCTCCCAGAAAAAGTACGGGCATGGGGACCCTTATGGGCATCCTCATGTTTTGCATATGAGGATGCTTTAGGTAAATTAAAAAAATTCCATCAGGGCACAAATGGAGTCCCAATGCAAATTTTGCATACTTATTTAAAAATAAACACTACTGCAATCTCTAATGTTACAACAGAATATAAAAAACGACAAAATAAAAACTTTTATTGAGGATATGCACCGACGGAAAAGAGCAACAAAAAGATTTGTTAAAATAAATGACACCTTATTATTTGGCTCTGGTAAGTGGGAAAAAATTCCTAATATTCAAAAAGAAGCTCTTCAAAATTTAAATATATCAATAGGGGAAAAAGTCTGTACTTTCAAAAGGGCACTGCGCAAAATAACATTTTTTACAACCACTGAGTATTCTAAACAATTTAACCGTTTAGATTATTTGGTTTCAGTTTTAACATCAAAATTTTTTTTTGTTGAAATATTCAAAATAATTGTTTGGAATGATGAAGTAGTTTTCTTAGGTACTACCAAAAAAACAAAACAATTTTCCAAACACGATAGTAATGTTGGTAATCTTTGTTCCAATATTTTATACATTAAAAAAGATAAATATGAAGACCAATTCAGTCAATCTATAATTGCATTTAAGGTGGATTCTATTTTACAAAAATACACTCAAATAAAGCTGGACACAATTTACTATTTTATTCCTTTAATGATCCATGCTGAACAATAGTTGAAGGAAAATTATTGTTGTACTACATCATTCCAAACATTTTTTATATATTTTTTTAAAAATTCATCTTAGTACAGTACACTGTGTGCAAATAAAATCCATCACTGGTCGAACCATTATTCAGTACTTTCTGAAATCCACCCCCCTTGATATCAAGGATTTTTTTTTTCTAATATC
This sequence comes from Cheiracanthium punctorium, assembly GCA_038373885.1. Taxonomy (NCBI): domain Eukaryota; kingdom Metazoa; phylum Arthropoda; class Arachnida; order Araneae; family Cheiracanthiidae; genus Cheiracanthium; species Cheiracanthium punctorium. Next base: position 12,163 of record JAWZYV010015502.1, read on the forward strand.
TTTTATAACCTGTTTTTTAACTTAAGATGCACTTTATACCTAAATACACTTTCTATTTAAATTCTAGTTACTTGAAATAAAATGAAAATGCAATGTTACCAAAGATCTGGGTTTTTGACGTGACGGTAAAAACCGTCATTCGTCAAAATCTTGCCAACCCTGGTTTTAAATGACTGTTAGGGTTTTGCCTTTATTAAAGACAATTTTAATTAGAAATATATGACAAATATGAGAACTACCAAAAATGCATACAGCTTCTTTAGATATCTTGAATCCCATAACATTAGTACTTAAATTTCATAGTATAACGTAATTGTTAACCATAAACTTTATTTTTACATCTAAATTATTGTGAGTTGTTATAGTGTTGACTCTAGAAAAAAAGGGCCGCCGGGGGAAAATTTGCAAAAGGGGCACCCTGTTCTCAAAAATAGCACTTTGGGGTTCCACGAGAATGTACAGGTAGATAACATATAGAAACTGGTTTGAAACGATCTAATCCCCGAAACTTTAACATGTAGAGTTGTAATATGTGTTCTGACTTACAATGCATAGTAAGATTTTTTCCAATTTGTCTTAGTTCCCCCCTTCTTTTGGAGAAAATATCCAGTAGAAGTAAGTGTGAGCGAAATAGGAAAAATAATTTGTTGATAATATTTTGGTGTAAACATGACATAAATATGTGAATTAAATCTACATAACTAGAAGTTTGATTTAAAAAAAAACTTCTAGCATAAAGAAGTTTTAATATAAGTAATTTTGAATTTTCTGCTTAATTTTTTTTCTCAAAATTACGTGACATACATGTTTATTATTTATAAGAATAGTACATTTATTGAAGAAGATTTCAGAAATTTTTAGCCAGACATGATTTGTTAGGCAGTAGGGGAAGGAAGAGGGACTGTTAATTTTTGTTCCTCCATTTTATCACACTATCACTACTGGACCACAATTACTGGATCTCATTTATATATGATATTTCACCTATATTGGTACAAACTCTTAAACAGAAAAGGACTGTCAGTGTAAGTGGATTAGGGTAGATGCGTTTAGCACGTAATAAAAATAATAAAATTTCTGCAATGCAGGATGTATAAAATTTAATTATATAAATCAGAATTTTATTTAAATTCTTTTGTTTGCAATAATTATTGAATGAGTACCAAGTAAAGATTTTCAAAGTTACCCTTATTACTATTAGACATTATTAAAATTGCATCAAACAATTTAACTCATCCATCAATTGATAACTACAAAAATTGGGGAAATTTAATTCAGAATACAGAAGATTGCTGGAAAAAATGACATAGTCATGCAAATTTTGTAATACATCCTATGGTTGGAATGTAAAACACCATATCAAATCAAATCACTGAAATATATTTGTTATTCCTCTTTCACTTCTCATTTAATGCTTGCTCATTCATGGAAAGTGAATATAAATTTTTTAAAAAGTACTATTTCTTTAAAATAAATAAAAATAATTACTAAATGTAAGTTTTTTAGCAGGTATAAAATTAATATTTTTTTTTAACTCGCAGAATTGTCCAAAGGTATGAAATAAAGTTTAAAATATTTTCAATAATTTTTTTTTTCATAAAGCTTTATTTTTAATTTCTTGTAACATACTTAAAAAGGTCTCTTTAAAAACACTAAATTTTCTTTCTTAAAACTTGCTTTAAATCTTTTTAAAATAAAAAAAGTACTAATCAATATTTATTTTAACTATCAAATGTTTTTAATCAGCTTAATATAATTAAAATAATCAACATCCTGGTGCCAAAAGTACTTAAACAAATTATCTATTAATAAACCTTCCAGAATTCTTTTTCTTTTTTTTCAACTGAAAATAAGCTTAAATTGATGACAGTTTGTTTTATGAATAACCTAGCTGATAACTTATGACACAATTTGTTTTCTGAAGACATACTTTCCCAGAACTAGCTTTCTTTTGCTTTTATTATTATTATTTTCCTTTCTTCATTCATTAAAATGTTGAGAATTTTAAAATCAGAAGGTGTATAATATGAATATTTAGAATACCAAATCTTGTCAATAGTCTGATTTACTAAATTCTGCATTTACTCCACTTTTATGTAATTAAAACTGTGGCGTAATAAGAGGGGGGGGATCCGCCCTGGCGGAAAAAAAACATGGTGGCCGGCAGGACACTTAGAAATAATAAAGTGGAAAACTAAAGGACCGAAATGGGGGGGGGGGGGCAGAATGCTGAAACTTAGAAAGAATGGGGCGGCAAACTGAAGGACCGCACCGGGCGCCAATAACCCTAGCGCTACATTGCTAAAGCAAAAGATCATTATTATGCTCTGATTTTGGCAAAAGCATAATGTGTTTCAATTGCTGTATTCGCAAAACGTCGCAAATCCCTCGATTGTCAGATGGATTTGAGTAGATAAAGCCACTGAACATGGTACACGGCTGAAGTGTTGAAGTTCCCACGTTCGGCGGGCCCCGCCCGCGCGACTGTCGGTCTGGAGTTTTGGTCGGTTTCATCCAGATGTACACGTCAACACACATTAGAACTCCTTAAAAAGTCATCCAACCAAGGCACCCCCCTTAGAAGATATCCCTTGTCTAGGCTTGCCATAACAAATAAGCAAATCCCGCGGAATTTTCGAATCGCAAAACGTCGTTTTGCTAAGGCATTCTTTCTGTATCATCTGTAATTATATATGATTAGTAAATAACTGTTATACATTACGAATAATATGTACTAAGAAAGCCGATTAAAAAGAGCAAATCGTTTAGACGGGGACTTGCTAGTGTTGCAAAACTATTAAAGACATCAAGAGCAATAATTATATACAGCTGGCGACGAACTCTGGTATAATAATTGTTTGATAATTCGCAACTACATATTTATCAAACGTAGCCACCAATATTTGAGGATTTGACAGGTGGAATCAGAAATATTTAGATAACTTGAGAAAATTTTGATTTTCCCAACCGTATTTTCTTCCCCCAACTCCTAAGTGAAATGCCGATCGGGCTTCTTCTAGCTTGAGTCAGCAAAAACAAAACATACAAGAGGGGCGTTTTTGGGTTACTCGGCTGTTCGGCTCGCGCAAATGAAAACAAAGAAAAGGGCAGTAGCAGTATTTCGATCTGAAAGAGCAGAATATTTGAAAAAAGCATTTTAATAAATTACATTTGTGGGAAAGATCGGACTTCATAGACGGTTTTTGTGAAAGGGCCGTTTTCAATCGAACCTATTTTTATGATGGGATTATTGTACTCAATCGTAACCGTTTTAATTAACGTATTCTCGTGATGGGCCGCAAATGGTATGTAGAAAATAAAAAGTGCTGGTTGTTGACTAATAATAATAAAAATGTAAAAGTAGGAGGGCGCAGAAAGAAGAGAAATAGGGCCGCCCGGCGCTAAAAAGACGACAAAAGGGCCGCCGGGCGCTAAAAAGATAACAAAAAGGCCGCCGGGCGCTGCGCCCTGCCAAATTAATCTAGAGTCGTACTATGAACTTTTATTTTTCATGTTTTCAGAAGATTTGAATGATCTTTAAAAATCACATTTCTTGGTCAAAGATAAAAATTCTATGCAGTAAAACCTGTCTCAGACCCTGTATGAATTGGAAATCTGCTTTATCTGGGGAAAAAATTAGTCCCAGCGATGATTAACACTTTTCAGTGTATGTTAACCTCTATGAAACGGAAACTGCTTAAAGCGGAAATGAGCTCCATATTTACCTAATTTTAGAACAAAAAACCTGTCAAGACTGAATGTGTCTCTCAGTGTCTCTGTTGAGAGGTATGTTTTCTTTGTTTTTTTCTGGAAAACATTCGGGAAAAAAAGGTAGGTGGTTGAACATGCAAAGTGTATCCAAGTCCTTCGGAGTTTATTAAATCTATATATAACTGTTCTCGGTGTTATATTGGGGCTTGGAAAATCATGGCAGAAAGCCACTAGTGAAACTATAAGGTTCTATTTTGTTTTCGCAAAGCAAAATTTTCCGAGGAAGGTAGAGTCATGGAATACAGAAATTGATGTTTTACAAGCACTGCTAGATGAAGATAAAATTAATATGAATAAATTAGATTTTGTGATATCAGAGGACAAATTAGCCACAGAAACACCCTTTGGTGAGGCTCAAAAACTTCTAAGGAATAAAATTAGCGATAATAAGAGAAGTGAGGAAGAAGAACAACAAATTGCTGAAACTGAAGATCTTGCAATATTACTTGTATTCCGAAGCAATGTCTTGCATGGAAATTTTTGCCTTCAAAGGTGACGCGAAACTGCTAAGTATTGTAACTAATGCAAAAATCACTGTAAAAACTCACATTTCAAGTGCACGTTAATGCAAAAAACCATTTTTTATTATTTCAACAAAAAATTTGCATATTTTTCTGACATTATGCTTTGGCATAAATTTCCATTTGTTTAAATAAAAGTTATCTTCTTCATCAACTTACCTGTTGTTAAAATGTAAGTGAAATTTGATCTCTTCTTACTCTATTTTTATAAAAAATTATAAGAGGTTCCCTCTAACGAAACGGAAACCTGTCTGAGATGGAAAACTTTGTCGGTCCCTTTGCATTCCATTTTATACAGGTTTCACTGTACCTTCAAAAATATTTTCATCTGTCATAAAATAAATTCCCACTTTTATAGGACTTAATGAGAAACATTTCTTTAGCCAGTAACTCAAATTCATAAATTGAAAATATTACTTTTTTTTTAATCTCAAATTATTATAGTTGGAACAAAACTGCATGTATAAATAAATGTATCTAGACATCCATTAAAATATTTAATTGAACAGTGTGTTACTCATAATGAGTGCAGTTGTACACATAATACAAACTTTAAAGTATATTGCAAAATAAAGAAGTCAAAATCTTGTATAACTGCAGAATTTTTGAACACAAAAATTAACTATTTGCAATTTTTTTTTTAAAGTTCTAGTCTTTCTGTAGAATATCTGCAGATTTTTTAACACAAGAATTAACTATTAGCAATTTTTTTTAAGTTCTAGTCTTTCTGTAGAATATCTGTAGATAAATTTTGACGACTGTAAAAAAATTGGCAAACATTTTGAAGATAAAGTTAAGTCTGCTAATTTTGTCTTCAGATTCTTAAGAAAATCTTAAGACCAATGTCTGTCGTTTTAAGATATTCAAAATGTCTGCAAAATTGTCTGTAAACAATCTGCAGATATTTTGAAGATAAGGCATAATCTGTAAATTATCACACAATTTCTTCAAAATGTCTCAAGAATATGGCATTTTTTTAAGAAAATCTTAAGATTATTTTTGGTGGGGTCATCATAAACGTAGATTAAAAATAAGAAAAACAGGGTATTTCAGATGAATTAGATTTTGCAGAAATGTTCTGCTTGCGAATTTGAGAAAAAAGGAATTGATTATTACAGAAATCTGCAAAAATATATTAAATATAATTCTGTTCCTAAAAGAAATATTCATTCTTTAAAACTGCTGTTACAACTTTGTTTTTATTTTTCAACTGACAAACATTTCCTGAATATGCTAAGAATCATTTGAATTTCAATAAACGATTTTCAATTCGTCATAACGTATGCATAATTTCACAAGACTATTTTAATGGGCATTATCTCGGGAAATTATTGAACATCTCATCACGTTTGTAAATGTGTATTCAAAAAATTATTTCCATTAATCTTTATTCCGAATTTTACGTTAAAATTTATCTTAAAAATAGTGTATTCGAGATCATTTTTATAAATCCTAAAAAAATAGCCTCTTTTTGAGTATATACCTATTGTTTCAACTTTCGTTAATGTTAATACATACGGAGAAGTTCTTTGGTCGTGCAGCTTGAAAAGGAATTGAAATATTTCAAAATTTCATTACAGTCATTAAAATTTATGCTCAAATTTGGTGCATCACCTCATTAGTTGGTGGGGGCACATTTTTGTAACTGGGAATGATTTTGTACGGGGGTCGTATACAAATTTAAAAAGCGTTTTATTAAATGAATGAGAGGAATTTTTTCTCAACGAAGTCTTATTTCCGACCTTTTTTTCAACAGTTTTTCAATTTACACTGCCCACTTATTTTTAAAAGATAAAGAATTAAAGCCCGTTACATCCTATTTGGGACACCCTGACTACATGCTACGCTGAGGCTCTCATTACCTGTGCTAGGAGTCTCTTATATATAAGATTCTAATAAACACGTGAAACTTTGTATATCTTTTATTAAGATTTTGACTAGAAAACTGACAAACATTCAAACCTTCTAAATTTTAAGAGCTAAAATGAAGATGGAAGGGAAATAGAAATCCAGTGAATGAAGCACTTGTATCTTTGGAATCTAGTCATGTACATTGCTATGGGAGAACAGTATAATAGCGCAAAACTTTCACGCCACCACTCAGACTTTCAAAAATTAATGAATTTTCTTATTTTGCACAAGTTTTTGCAACTGTGACTGCGTTTTTCACTATCTTGTATGGACATTCTTTCTCTTTCAAGCTTAAAGTATAAGATTACGTACAGACAAGGATATGTTATTTTAGACAAATTCGAGTTACAGTTTCTGGTATAGGGAGTGTGTGAAAAAGAATAATAAAATACCCTCCCAGAAATTCTTTTAATAGTTTTTCTTCCACTATTTTAAGAGCTGCGAGCACTTTCCGACAAGGCAATGACATCTTCTAAGGCCAGAAGTGTTGGTCATTCTGTATGGAGAAACTTAGTAAGTGGCCAATGTTACCCCGTATGAGCAGACGGAAGAGAATACAATCAAGCCGGGAGTCGAACCCTTGCCTACAGTCGTAGTATGCGGCTTATTTGTGGCATTTGAAATTATTACGTTCCTAATTTGTCAATAGAAACACTTATTTTATTCGACGAAATGACACAATACTGTTTTAATTCTCATGAAACATTTTGAGGAAATGTACCCCTTCCTTTTTCTCAATTTTCTACATGCGTTCAGACTGAATCATGAGGACTTGTAACAAGACAAATCAAGAAAATAATTTTAAAATTTGAAAACTCACATCACAGTTACTTTTTTTCTCATTACCTCAAATTTCACCTGTAGATGTGAAAATGAGTTTTATCTGTTATTTATCACCCATTTATCTCTTATTTATATTAATACTAATACTACTTAATAATAACACACAATAACAAGCCATAGATATCTGGTATGATGCTTACTTTTTCTGATGATTACAAATCTGAAAACCGTTTTACACTATCACGTCAGGTTTTCAAGATATCAACAAAAACATTTTTTAATCCCCTTTCGTTGGAATTGTTTTTCTGTTTTTTTTTTTTTTTTTTTTTTTTTTTTTAAATGCAGCGTCGAATTTTCCCCATTCACTGTGACTACAGTTCAGAGCCCCCCGGAATTTTAATACCCAAATGAAAATATATAAGCTACAATGTAAAAAACACTCTATCCAGATATTCCCTCAGTTTTAAAGCCAATTCCACATGATCCCGTCACTTATCCAATACCAACACCACCTACAGAATACAGAGTCAATGGAGGAAAACAACAAGAAAGTTCTCTATCTTTTAGCAACAAATCAGACTCTGACTACCATCCTAGTGAAGATATTCACTTGATTAATAATGATGATCTTTGCGACATCTTACGGGACCTGGCACTAACAAAAGGCCAAGCTGGACTGCTAGGTTCATGTCTGAAAGTATTTAACTTGCTATCAACAGGTACAAGAACTTCACAATTCTGACACAGGCACAAAGACCTCGTGCAGTTTTTTGCAAATAATATGTGCTACTGCACGGACATCCAAGGTCTTATGTCAAGCCTCAGGGTAGAACATAGCACTGAAGCATGGTGACTGTTCATTGATTCCTCCAAGGCAAGTTTAAAGGCTGTATTATTACACAATGGGAACATGTATTCATCAGTACTGGTTGGATTTTCTGCCCATCTAAAAGAGATGTACAAAACCATGTTACTACTTCTTGAAAAAATTTACTATTGCGATTACAATTGGAATATCTGTGGTGATTTAAATGTAATCACTATCCTCATGGGAATGCAGACAGGGTACACCATGTACTGCTGGCTTATCTGTGAGTGGGACAGCAGAGATACGAAGCACCACTATATAAAGAAGAATTGGCACATCAGAGATAAAATATAGATAAGTAGTAAAAACGTCCTTCGTGTGCCGTTGGTTGAGCGTGAAAAAGTTATGCCTCCACTTCATATAAAGCTGGGGCTCATGAAGAATTTCGTGAAGGCACTAGACAACAAATCAGATGCTTTTCGGCACCTATCCAACAAATTTCCAAAGTTATGCGAAAGTGAAAGAAGGTGTGTTCATAGGTCCACAAATAAGGAAGAACATTGCAGTCACTTCGAAGACTTACTCAGAAGTACTGAAAAAGATGCATGGTTGGCATTCAAGTCTGTTGTAGCCAATTTCCTTGGAAATAATAAATCTCCTGACTATGTAAATATTGTGCAGAAGTGCATTAGTGCGTGCAGCACTGCAGGTGATGATTTCAAGTCATTTATTTTATCATCGTATGGACAACCTTTGAAAAGTTGCGGGCAGAACTTACGATATTAGTGAACTCCTGGGCCTGACTTCAGGATGTTAGCGAAATCGCGGGCCGTATAATTCGGATTTATATGGAAGTTTGAATGTTTTATATAGGTTTTATACAGGGTTTTGACTTGTTCTGCGGGCTGGTCCAAAAGCCATGGCGGGCCCCATCCGGCCGCAGGCTGGAAGTTGCCCATATGTGGAAGCAGTAAATTGGGAGGCTGAAATCTGGTTAATAAAATTTTTTCTAATAAATTTTCAATTCTTATTTAGACGTGGATTAGACTGTGTTGTTTTGTGTTGTGTACTATCATTAAACTAAAGGATAAAGGCCTTTGTGGAGACAATTACAGCGGGTGATAGAATGTCTACACTCAGAATATTTAATATTAACCCACTTAAAATCAAATAACTTCATATTCAATTTTTTTTTATATATTGAAATTAAAATTGTATAATCTGCAGAAATATATCGTATTCGAAACATTTCGTTTGGTATCAACATCCTCTCCTATATCCATGCTTAATGCATAGAAAACCGTTTTATTTTTGAAAAAAAGTTAAACTGAGTAGTAATTTAGAAAAGCTATCTTAAGCGAATTGGAATCGTAATTATCCCTCCAAAGCCTGATAACCGTGACTTCAATGTAACGTCAATGTCACTTGCAATCGATAATTCTGACACTCAAATCATTAGCTTTTTTTTATTCTCTTAAATGAAATAGAGCTGAAAATACAAAAAACGCTTAAAAATCAGGGAACAGGTGGATTATCAGATTTTTTCTTTTTCTTTCTTTTTTTTTTACATAATTATGATACTTTTCAGGCTGATCGCACGAACGAACCGTGTAAATTTTAAATTATTAGACAATACATTTTTAATCTGTTTGGATTAATGATGTAAAAGTTTTATTTTGAGTGGTTGAACTGGAATTGTGACAGAGTCAGGGATCAGCGTAACTATATAGGAACGATGTTTTTTTGATTTATTCGAGGTTAGAAGTCTATTTTCTTCAGTGCATCTGTTTGTTCTATTATTGTCAACGTTTAAGTAGTTGTTAGGGTTATTATAAAAGAATTTTTTTGATCTATTCTGTTTTTGATTTCATGATTTCGAAGTGTCCTTTTGTAGTGATAATTTAAATTGCGTTACACTTTTTCTTTTTTTAAGCGTGAGTTTATAAAATAAAATTATGTTTAAAGCATATTTGTGTAAGATTATACTTTTATTGCATCTATATTTATGTATCTATAAGATTGAATTTACGTTTGTAGAATTTGTTTATGTAAGATGTATTTTCTTTAAATTAGAAAAAAATAAGTATTTTATGTTTGAATTGAAGCATTATAGAGAAATTTACAATTTCAATCGTAAAGAATTATCATCGTAGATGTATTATAAAGACGTAAATGCATGAAAGTTTATCTAAAAAACGAGCAGTGTAAACATTTGATCACCGGCAGCAGCACTTGACCCAAATGTGTGTACGTGCAGTCCAAACACAAGCAGATGAAACAGATGATTAGTATTTGGAAGGAGAACGACATAGAACAGCTAGACGTCGACAAATACTTCGGGTAAACAGTCTAAATATCTACAAAGCTGCCACAAATGTGGATACTTACTATCATAGTTTAAAACTTTTTAACATGGATTGCATTCACCGTGGAGCTTTGCATTTTTCTGAAGAGTAAAATCAAAAATTAACCGAAACCATTTTGGGGACTGTAAGATTGATGTAGGATATTCCGAATTTTCTAATGAATGGGTGTGGTTGTTTCTTCGATGTCACCCACATTTGAAAGAATTTCATAAAAGAATTCGAAATTTGAAAGCATACTTTACAATGGCTTTGTTCACAGTATATGACGAGTGAAACTATTAACGATTTTGGTGTGTACTGCTACGTTGCGAACAGTGTATAACATAGTTGATTTTTTTTTTTATAAACTCATTCATCTGACAGTTCAACCAACTCAAATTCTTGATGCTGAATTCGAACGTCCTCAATATGGACAGATATATTTCTGAAGTAATGAAGATGCTGTTAGTGAATGCATCGCCAAAGATCTTCGCTGATACCCTCGCTGATCTGCTACAGAAGGAAAGGAGGCACCTTACGTTAAACTACTTTTTGCTCAACTCTGATGGCACCGACCTTCGAATATTTAGCATCCCTCTTCAAAACAAAGTATATGCCATTGTAACATTGAATGCCGACCAAAGCTTACCTGATAATGTATGAGTGATCCGATAGCGATGTAAATCTTTGGCAACCCTGAAGATTATTGATACGTGCCAAGGCATTTACGTACTCATTATTTTACACTTAAGGAGCCTTTAGATTCTGAGCATGGCTCGGTAACCTGGTACTGTGTATTATACCTTAAACTAGATGATGCTATATAGTTTATGTTAATTAGTACTCTATTCAGCAATATGTGCTCTACGGTAACTTGTCTGCGAGTTGTTTGCCTTGATACAGTGTTAAATATATATAAATGGTTAATGTCAGATATCTCAAAAACGGTGGGTGATAGAGACAAACGGTTTGCATATTTTTAATCAGCATGTCTCAATTGTCTTAAAACAAGTGTTGGATACCAAGATATCCGCCGAAACTTCTTTTTTATGTTTATCAGTGTAATTAATAGTAAAGCTCTATTGAATTTTCTCCGCAGGTTTTTACTTCATGAATACTCAATTTATGCAATTTTATAAGGGAATTTTCTTATTGTAATACTTGACATGCACGTGTGATAGTCAAGTTATGAAATCTGTATTTCAATACCTTTTCTTAACACTGTGGCGACCGTTCCACATTTCTCAGTCGATTGACGACTGGCGGCCCCTCATTGCACTCGATGCAGTCAATCTTCTATAAGAACTTTAATCTCCAGTGAAGCCGGACAGTCTTAGCTGTTGTTATCTTGCTGTGTGGTTGTTCAGCTCTTCTTCAACACAGGCCGTTCTTGGCCTCAGAAGCTGTCTTCTTCAAGACAGGCCGTGCTTGGCCCAGAAATCAGTCTTTTTCAAGCCAGGTCGTCCTTGGTCCTAGACGCCATATTCTGTCAGCCAGTCGTGCTTGTTCCCTGCCGCCGTCTTCTACCTGCCAGCCAGCCGTGCTTGGTCCCAGCCGCCGTCTTCTACCTGCCTGACAGACAGCTAGCTAGCTAGTCTTGATTCGTCCCAGCCGCAGCCTTCTGCCAACGAGCCAGCCATGCTTGGTCTTAGACGCCGTCTTCTGCCTGCGAGCCAGCCGTGCTTCGTCTTTGACGCCGTCTTCTGCGAGCCAGCCGTGCTTCGTCTTTGACGCCGTCTTCTGCGAGCCAGCCGTGCTTCGTCTTAGACGCCGTCTTCTGCGAGCCAGCTGTGCTACGTCCTAGACGCCGTCTTCTGCGAGCCATCCGTGCTTGGCCTTAGACGCCGTCTTCTGCGAGCCAGCCGTGCTTGGTCTTAGACGACGTTTTCTGCGAGCCAGCCGTGCTTGGTCCCAGCCTCCCGTCTTCTACCTGCCAGCCAGTATTGCTTCTCTCTGCCAGCAGTGCCTGTTCCAGGGGTACTAATGTGGTTATTTCTGCCTCATCGGTGCCATCGTCCGAAGTGTTAGCTAGGTGTTCTAGCCCCAGGTAGAATAATAGCTTCCTTGATGCCCACATTCCATTGAAGAAATGTCGCTCTGCTTAACAAAATTAAATTCTTGAATTTACGTAGGTTCATTTTGTTCCCGTTTTGTTTTTTTAGTTCAGGTTTAGTTACAAGTTAAATAAACTGGTCTGTTTAAAGAAAGTGGTGATCTTTTGACCACACGCAATACTGGAGTAGAAGTGGACAATAACTTTTTATCGTCCCTCTGCATGGGAGCCTCTTCACTTTAGTTTACATAAAAACATTCATTTGCATATCTCAGTATATCTGTTGTGCAATTACATTAATATCGGCATTAAAATGCCCTAAAATAATGATAACTCGTTAACACCGCGAAAGAAATCTATATTCCTGTATTCTTTTTTTACCGCTTATAAAAGAACTCGCATGAGAGCGGCATTACTGAATATGTCACATGAGAAGGTTTTATTATTAGGCTTATTTTCGCTAAGCGCTATTCGAGGCATTAGTCGTTTACCATAATTAAAATGTGCTTTTGCAGTGTATGAAAGAATATTTTGCAACTGCTTTCTTTATCACAATTCGATTATTGGTTTCCTACAAAATCAAAGAACGGCGATGTATAGTTTCTCTAATGTGGACTTTCCTTTTCTTCTCTTTATTTTTCTCTCTTTTTGTGAGAATAATAATGTTTTCTCCATGATTTAATGTTTTCCCACGAAACTACCCAAACTTTGAACTTAGTGGGTTATTGATTCTGGCCCATTATAAACTGAGGGTTTATTAATTGCATAGATTGTTGCTTCAAAAGGCAATGCAGATTTTTCAAATTGATCCTAGTTTTGAATAGGAATGTTAAAGGGCGACTATGGAGATTTCAAATTAAAAATTGTATTAAAAGATGCTCTCGCTGGAAATTTTTTTACTGCATGTGACACTCAAAAATAAAACTGAACATCCCATTTTTTTACATCATTATTCTTTTTTTTTACATTATAATTTTTGTTCGATTATAAGAAATAGCTTGTGGTCGCAAATTCATAAAATTAAGTATATCTGACGTCATTCGTAATATTCATCTCAATGACAACTTACGGACCTGATTAATAAGGACGAATACAAATAACCGTAATACGTTATTTGGAACACTATAAATCATGAAATAGTGACTTGTGGTATTAATATTTCACAGTTTTAAGTAGTGAAGAGAAGCATAGAAATTATTAGCACCGCTAAATGTAGATATATCGTCAGTTTTTCTTATCACAACCAGTACTTACACCTAAAAAATTTTTTTAAATAAGATCTAAAAATTCTAAGCACACAGGGTGGCTGCGCACGTTGTATATGTTTAAATAAATGTTCTGGTGACTAGCTGTAAAAATAAAAGCATTATAAACGGCTCATCTTAGCGATATTCATATATGTTATTACGGATTGCAAAACAGTGAATGCAGCATTTATAGCCCAGACAGCACATAAGCTTAAATCAAGTTTAAATTTGACGTATTAATACAAGCTTGACAGTTCAATTCATTTTAAGCTTGCAGCAAGCTTAGAGATTACAAAAAAAAAAAAAAAGAGTCAGCAAATATTTTCCCGCCGAATTTAAGTCATTTGAACTGTCAAGCTTGAATACAAATTGATTATTGCTTGATTTGAAAGCCACATCCACATAACAAATAATTTATCATCATTCATAAATGTACTTGACCATAGAATTTAAAAAAAAGGTTCTATATTTCCAAATATTGAAATTCTCCCCCCAAAAAAATACAAATATACTGCAAAATTGATTTCAAAATCAGTTGTTTGTCTCGATTTTGGCCAGTATTGCCCAATATGAGTGTGCGATATTGAAAGTTTCAAAACGTGTGCTGCTTTTAAGTTTATATTATGCTTATTTCCCTATTAGTAGAGTCTATAAATCACACATAACATTATTTTAATTTTGATTCATCCCATGGAAAAATAAAGGAAACAGATCCCACTGATCGATCTCGCCAGAAAACGGCGAGTACAACCATAACAGTCTCTTCAAACTTTAGTCATACCAACGCGAGGCAGATTGGCTAAATGGTTAGGACGCTGGCTTCCCAACCCTTATAGGTCCCGACTTCTTTACCAGCCGCGGACGCTTGATGGAAACAGGTTAAAATAACATGAAATTTCAGCATAGAGGGAAGATGCGTGGAAAAATAAAATATGTGGGGCGAGTTGGCCGACGGGCGCCCCGTGTATTTGGGAAATTTTCTTTAGGAAAAATTTTTAAGCTTGAAATTAAGCTTGCTATGTCAAACTTGATTCAAGCTTGCTATGTCAAGCTTAATGCAAGCTGGGCAAGTGTAAACTTGAGCACTTGATTCAAGCTTGCATTAAGCTTACACGCTTGAAATTTTCAAGCTTCATTCAAGTTTATTGACTTGATAAATCAAGCTTACTCCAAGTTTGATGCAAATTTGCTGTGCTGTCTGGGAGTAACACTCAAAGTTATTCCAATTTATTGCAGTCTTTTACGGTGTTTTATTTATTTATTTTTTTATTTTTTTGGTGCATCATATTGTATAAAGAAAAATGTTCTAATTATAATTGATAGGACGGGGGACCGTATAAAAATTCAAATTCTATAATTTTTATAGGAATTGATTTATTGACTTCGATTGTTTCTGATATAATAGATTATGCAATTTAAAGCATTTTTGACCTGGAACTATATGTCTCTGACTAACGGATTAGGAAATAGACATTGGGTACCGTTAGCACTGGAAACCCTGAAAAATAAATGCTTATAACAGCATAATCTTCGTTTAAAGAATAGAAATAACATTTAAAGTTATTTTACAGGGTCTTGCAAAATTACATTCATTTGCGTATAGAGCTTTTTATAAATATTGCTATAAGGGTCGTATGCATATTTAAAAGGTAGGTTTTTGAAAATTATAGGAGAGGAATTTTTCTCCTGACCTAGTCTTTTTTCCTACTATATTTGGAATTTTCTATTCCATTTACACTGACGACTTATCTGTAACAAATATAAAAAAAGAGGCTGTTACCACCCTTTTGGACATCTGCATAAACGTTTATAACAGCATACTCTTTGTTTAAACAATGGAAATAACATTAAAATAATGGAATTAACATTTAAAGTTCTTCTACATTGTGTCACAAAATTACATATATATTTATTTATACAACGTTTTGGGGATCCCTCGCCAAAATCACGCCGGATTTACTCGGTATAATACTATTCTAAATTCTTAATAGAGGTGTCCTCTAATAACAGTTCTGATGTGATAGAACAGTTTCAAACAACCTTTTACGCTTTGGTTTATCGTAATGCAACTATCGGAAAATCTTATCACTTTCAAATATAACTTTTACGAGCACAAAATAATAACCGCAATATACTTCATCGTTTTTATCATAATTCGAACGGAATAAGTGTCATACCTGTTCAAATATTTAGCGCACTGTCAGGTTACTGGAAAAGTCATCGAAACGGTAATTGCGACTGATATACTTTTGAGTTCACTTGAGAAATTATTAGTGAACTGACGTGGAAATATCTGTTTTAAAGGAAAGGAAGATGATAGATATCATTCATTTAATTTAAATGAACGCTTACATCTGGTATCGAAGGATACAGTTTATGATGGTGAGTGAATTCAAAATTGAATTATTGGCCAAGTAAAATTCTTTTAATATATTAATGTCTTTATGGTTTGCGAATAATGGTTACAGAATTATATTTTTGAAGAGTATTGAGTGTTATGGATATTGTTAACTGTTGCAGTTATTTTAATGCTTTAAAGGAAAGAAAATAGAAATATCTTCAATTCAATTCACCTTTCTATTACAGTTAAGTTTTACCTATTTATATTAGTATTTCTAGAGTTCAATGTCGATTTTATGAAGTTAAGTATACAATAGGGAATTGTGTGATAAGGCTAAAGGAAGGACGAAATTAAATGAACAACCTCTATTTTGATTCAAAAGATGTAAATCAATTTTATTTTTTTTAATTCCTTAAGTAGTTTTATTACAGCATAGACTAAATAAACATGTTATAATATTAAGAACTGGTAGGTTTCAAAAGTGCAGTATTAACTGACTCTGTTTCTACTAAGTTCGAATAAAGTTGCAATTTTTAATTTTGTATACGACCCCCGTACAAAAAAAATTCCTTGTTTGTAAAATGTGCCCCATACACTGTAGACATGATGTGTAAAATTTATGAATATCCTAAAGAGTGTCAGACATATGATGCTAAACATTTAGTGATTTCAAACGACACTTGAATAAAACTCGATAATGAAAAAAATTATACCGGATGATTGCTTTTCATGGTTCGTACAGAAATTATTTTTTTGCACTCTAACATTAGACTTTTACATTTAAATTCCTGTATAGTCCCTGGCCGTTTATGTGTAAATATATCTAAGACATTTTATGATACAGAGCAATATTTTATTCATCGCCTCAGTTATGCATGGCGAAAAGTTAATGATTGAGATTTTTTTTTTTTTTTTTTTGCACGAGGGTCCCATACAATTTTTAAAAGTTAACTTTGAAAATGAAAAAGAGGCATTCTTTTCTTAACGTAGTCTTTCTCCCTACCTTAATCGGTGTTTTTTTCAATTTACATTGCTTACGGCTCACGTATGTTTAATAGATAAAGAAATTGTGTTACCACTTTTTGGTACCGCTCTATTATTTTTAAACTATTGAAAATAAATTAGTTTATAATATATTTATTTTATTTTCTTTAAGACCAATCAGATTTAAGTTCTATCAAAATAAGTTTTGTTTCTGTTCAGACGAGCTAATTTCATAATAGAGGCTTAAAAAACCGTGGCAAAAACTTAATTCAAAGATTAAAAATGATATACGAAATAGAATTAAGAATGCGGAGAATAAAATGTATTCATCAAGCGTGAGTGTGTGGGGGTTACGGCCATTTATCTATACGTGGGATCTAGGGCCAGTGGGTGGGGTGCCCTTCGTCGGGGTCTTTCTAAGGGGTCTTACCGTGTATTTACGCCAAGTTTCGGAAGAAATCATGTCAAACTCCAAGCGTTTAAGTAGTCCAACGGGACTTTGTTTTGAACCAGGCACCTTCCGTCTTCCACTACAGAGCGCTATGCGATCGGCCACTGGTCGGGTCACGAATTATGAACAACGACCCCGGATTTTACAACTGGATTACGAGCCTCCGATATCAATGACTTACATTAAAGATCACCTATCCTTATTTGATTCGTAGGGCTTCCACACATCAAGCTTTAACGCACGATATCCAAGGGCAACGCTGGCATTTTATAATTCGAACTAGATCCCCAAGAAATACAGGCCGGCGAAACTCGCCATTTTTATGTGGAGATCGATTTCGTTAGTATCCTACCTAGGCGAAATTAACCCTCTTTTTTGGTGCTTTTCAAAGAATTAAGCACCATCCACAAGCACCCAAGATAAATTAATACAGCTGTAGGTAGAACTGCCAATCCTTTGGCACAAGAATGACAGCTTGAGCCTGCCCATATACCTAGTAGCACCCATTGCGTTCAATTAGAATGTTAAAACAGCTTGCAACGTAAGTGTCAATCTCATATTGCAAGCCATCTTACATGTCAACAACTGAATAACTGAAAATTTTAAGCATAGGTAGTTGACAAGGGCGAACTTTGACAAGCTGCAAAACTTTGTCATTTTTAATGAATGAACCCTTTATGGAATTTAAAAAACACAAATGAATGACTTTCCTTCTACAATGATTAAATTCAATTTGCAATACTTGCATTTTATGAAGTACATTGCAATTTAAAGTACGAAAAAAGCAAAAATCCACAAAAGAAGAGCTGGAATTTATTTAGCAGTTGACCACGACAATACTAATCTCTGAAAAATTCCGATTATTTTACAGTGCTATCCTTGGAAGGCATCACTACACAGGTTAACAGTTTGATTCATTATAGCTTCAATATCCTTACCTAATTTTCTTGCGAAAGTGCAGTCTCTCTCTCTCTCTCTATCTCTTTATATATATATATATATATATATATATATATATATATATATATAAACTAATAAGTAATCGCATATAAATATAACACATTAGTACACTGTCAACTACTGGTACAATTACCCTACTTGGACTGGAAAGAGGTATTTCAGGAACAACAGGTATTTGCTTCAGTTCATAGTTCTAAAAAGTTACATGTGAATTTAAAAATAATGTTCCGAATAAGTACTTTAGTTTAAAAGCTACAAAAATTCTAAAAAGACACAGCAAAATATAAAAGTAATTTTACTGTTTTTATTCAACTTGCGCATACCATGTCATTATACAACAGCATAAATGATATTTTTTATCCGCCGCATATTATAATAAATAACAATAGTGCTTTTTAATTAAAGTTTTCTTAACAATAGTACGTGAAGACAAAAGAAATAAAAAAGTGAAAATTTGTTATTAAAAAACTTTTCTTCCAAATATTCAAGATGAAATTTTATTTCCTCCTCCGTGGTGTTTTGATGTGTAAAGTAAACATCATGCTTGTCCTATCTCGAAAACTTTCAGATTACGTAAATTAAATGAAAATGCCATAAGCCTAAATTACTTTTTTTATTATGATTTTGAATTGGAGAAATATTCCACCCTCGCAGAAAATGCATTTTACCTGCTGTTTAATTAACCCAACTACCTATTTTATAGAAAAATCTTATTAAGAAATTAGAAAAGAGAGTAAGAATTTTAATCTATGGATGTAACTGATTGCTCTCCTGATTACAATTCTCTAAAATTTATTCATACCGCAGCGCTTGAAATACAACTGCAGTCGCTGGGCTTCTTTTAGAAATATAAAGTCGAGCTCACTTGCGAATCATAAAACGCAAGTAAAAAACTTAGGTTCCAGTACGAAAATACTCTTACGAATTTTTGGGGAAACCCGCTGTTCTGTGGTTTAAAATAGTTTAAAATTAGTGTTCTGCACGTCAAATAGTTTAATTGTCATCTTGTTGCATCAAAATCGTATAACTTGAACCAGAGCTTTGGAGTTCTTAGGTTCTTCCATTGGTTTACATAACGTTTTCTGGAAATCTCGAGAAACATGGGTAATCGACGCAGCAAACACACACAGGTTCTCTGAACGTCTTCTGAAAGTCTTAACGTTCAGGAGACGTTTTCTGAACGTTAATAGACGTTCAGAGAACCTGTGCGTTTGCTGGGGAGAAATCTCGAGAAATATGGAGAAATCATACGCCTTCGCTAACCTCACTTTTAAGGACATATTTTTTGGCGCCAAATTTAACAATATTTCAACAAAAAGTCTCCAAGCTTGGCGACATTTCGGTCATTTGGCGCGATTGCCCCAATGGGGTTTGTAATGCTAATTTTCCCGCGATAGCATTACATAATAGATTAATATTGCTCTATTGCGTAATCAAAATTCGAGCTTTACCGGGATCTTTCGAGGAACTTTCTTCCAAAAATTTCTAATGGCTTCTGCGTCATCTATAAAAAGAAGCGGGCCGATC
This sequence comes from Cheiracanthium punctorium, assembly GCA_038373885.1. NCBI lineage: Eukaryota > Metazoa > Arthropoda > Arachnida > Araneae > Cheiracanthiidae > Cheiracanthium > Cheiracanthium punctorium. The sequence goes on from JAWZYV010015502.1 coordinate 31,865, forward strand.
CTGTCAGTTTTGCTTCTGTTTGTTCAGATAGCAGATGTCCGTGAGAACTTAAGGCTTTGTATTGACTCTATGGAAGTAGTATTTTAGCTTGTTATAAAAGCCTGGTTTTAAAGTACTGTGCACATTTTTCATTGCTGAATCCTGAGGAACTATTTATGATTTCCCTAGTAAGTTTTCATTGAATTTTTGCCTGTGGAAGTGTTTTATGTTGTGTGAGAAATACAGTATTTGTGAACGCTTTTGTACTAAGCGGACTGATATCAACACGTCACTGGCTGATTGTGCTTGTGAGTTTTGTACAGCTGATTGTTCGACCAAGTTCTAGAAGCAGTAAAGTTAGTGTTCCATCCTGACAAGTGGATTCTTTACTAGAACTTTATACACCTACTGGACTTTAGAACGACGAACCCAGGAATCAAGTAGGGTTTTCTGCAACATTTGATATCAGGTGTGCAGTTCTAAAGAAAGACTAACTCCTCCAGTGCACGGTGTGGACAAGAAAAATGGAGGGCCTTAGAAAATTGTTGGAGTTGATGAAAACTGAGATGATGAAGGACATGGAGAAATGAAAAGCAAAATGGAATCCGCACGAGAAGAGATAAAATCCGTAAAAGATGAGATAAAAGTACTCACGATGAGGTGAAAGCCGGATTGGTTGGACAGGAGAAGAAAATGTGAAGATGGACAAAACGGGATAAAAACCAGACTGGAACAGTTGAGAGCGGCATATGAGGAGATGAAATCTGGACTGGCGGACAAAATTGAGAAACACCCCAAAATTTCAGATTTAGAAATTATGCAGAGCCAACAACACTGGAAAGAAATGAAGGAAGAGATGGAGGAGAGAATGACTAGTTTAAACAAAAGCTAAGCGGGAAATGTGAAAGAACTACGTGAACAATTATAAAATAAAATTGAGGAAAAACTGGACTGGAAAGAAAATGTAGTTTCGAGAATACGTGAAGAATGTGAAGCTAAAATTGAATACAAATTTGACTCTCACATCATGCTGGGAAAGTTACCGGAAACTATCAAACTGTCGTCACGCCGCTCAGCAGTGAAACTAACGACTTATGACGAAAAGACTCCCAGGGAAGCTTACAAGACCCAATTTTTAATTGTCGCCAATGCCAGGTTGGGACAAATCCGAGAAAGCTAACCAACTGACAGCTTCCCTTAGCGGAGACGAAAATAACGTACCACAAACCATCGGAGCGACGAAGATAGGGGCTTTTGGCGACCTTGCCAGTGCCTTGGAGCTGAAATTCGGAGAGAAGTGTCAGAAGTAGTATATCAGAATAAAACAAAAATTAAGAATACATAGATCTGGCGAGATCCTAAAAGAGCTGGCTTCGGACATTGTCTGTGTCATCTAGCCTACGGCAATTATCCTGATCATGCCCAAGAAGATGCTGTGCAACATTTTGTTGATGGCATCAGGGACTCAGAAATTCAGAAAGCATTGATCTTGGTGGATAATAAAGATCTCAGGTCCGCCCTCGTATTCGCTATGAAGTTGGAGGCAGCCCATTCGGCCTCGAGAAAACAGCGGCATACTGTTAGAGCTGTGCCTTTCCAGGAGACTTCTTATGCAGAAATGGAACGACTGGTTAATAAATTAGAGAGGCTCGGAAATCTGGTGGAACGACAAGTACAGACAGAGCCAAGAAAAGCAAAATTTTGGAGGTGCCATGGTGAGACATTTACGGAAATACTGTGATGTACAAAAGTACTCTCGTCATGAAGGTCGCAGATATCATTGCATCCGAGAAGCCAATGAAAGAAGACGGGAAAGTTACGACCTTGCACAACGGTGGCTGTGGGATGTTCAAAAGCATGATTTAAATGTCTTGCAGATTTCCTCAGTGAATGGAGGCAGTAATGGACTCTTCGTTCTCGGTTACGTAAATGGTTCTCCATGCCACATGGTGATTGATACTGGAGCTAATGTAACCATCATAAGAACTGATCTCGCTAAGAAATTAAATTTAAAGACAATCTGGACTCCGCCCTCGCTGACCCTCCAGACTGTGACAGGTGACAAGGTGAAAGTGGGCGGAAAAGCAGGAATGGAAATCACATTTGGAAATGCCAGATACGATACTGTGGTTTATGTCGACAATATTAAGGACTCTTTCATTCTCGGACTGGATTTTCTAAAATCACGTAAATTTAGCTTGGACTTTAAGAATAGTCAGTTTCGTTAAACTCGGAAAAAATGGCAGCTTTCAAATAAAAAAAATGAAGCCGTTATACCTAGTCAGCAAATAACAGCCCACAGTGATATCTACCTCCAAGAACTGATTCTATAATTTCTGGAACAGTAAAAGAAAGCCAATTCCGCTTCGGATTATTGAACACCCAAGCAAAGGTGATTCTTTCAGAGGAGTACTAGCGAGTGCAACACTTGAGCACGTTCCGAGAATTAACATTCCAGTTAGAGCAGCTAATGTAACTGAGAAGTCGAAGCTGATAAAGAAAAATGAAGTGTTGGCGACATGCACTCCTGTTACAAGCATTAATAAGAACATCAGCCAAACGACAGTTAAAGCATCTGAGTGTCTGACGAAGGAACTATTACAAGAAGCAGAATTAACAGCGGAGCAAAGAAGCACTGCGGAGAAAATTATGGACTTCGAAGACCTCTTTCCTCGTACGGGTGTCTTTGGTTGTACGATGTTAACGCAACATAGATGAGATACAGTCATTCTCCCATCAAGCAACATCCTAGGCGTCTGGCGTTTGCTATGCAAGAAGACGTAGGCAGAGTTTCACGGGAAATGCAGCGTGATGACGTCATCGAGCCATCGACTAGACCCTGGGTCTCGCCGATTTTATTTGTCCGGAAGAAGGGTAGTGCCACCCGGTTCTGCTGTGACTATAGACACTACCAAGACGAATGACATTACCAAGAAGTACATTTCCAAGAACTAACATTACCAAGAAGGGCATTACCAAGGTGAGCTACCCTCTTCCCAGGATAGACGGCACTTTGGACACTTTACCGGGAAGTGAATGCTTTCCACTCTGGATCTTAAGAGGGGCTAATGGCAAGTAGCTATTCATCCCGACGACCGTGAAATTCCGTCCAGACTGCGTTCAATACTGGAAGAGGATTATGGCAGTTTAAAATTATGCCTTTTCGACATTCTACTGCACAGACTACATTCGAGCGTCTAATGGAGACGGTGTTGATAGGACTTTCTGAAGAATGCTTTGTTTATTTGGACGATATCATAATTGTCGGAAAGACTTTCAAACAGCATCTAGAGAACATCCGGAAGCTGCTACAGATATTGAAGGAGGCAAACTTGAGACTGAATCCATCTAAGAGCGTTCTGTTTCGTCGGGAAGTATGTTATCTCGCGCACATTATATCCGCCCAAAGAATCCGAACCGATCCCGAAAAGATGTCAGCAGTCAAGAACCGGAGTCGTCCTGAAAATGTCTATGAGTTACGAAGACTTCTCGGAATATCTACTTACTATCGAAAACTCATGCGAGGTTTTTCTTAAAGTAAAAAGCCACTTCACAAATTGACCGAAACTGGAAGAAAATTCCTATGGACTGCAGAATCTAAGAATACGTTCAACCAACTTAAGGCGGCTTTCACATCTTTGTCGCTTTGTCGTATGCTCATCCTGACAGCCATTTATCCTGGTCAACGATGCAAGTCGAGAGTGTCGGAGCCGTTTTATTCCAGGAGACTAAGAACGCGTCATTGCTTACTGGAAGAAACGCCTTTCGAAGGCGGAACGTAAGTATTGTGTTACAAAAAAGGAACTTCTTGCTATCGTCAAAGCTGTGGAGGATTTCCATTATTATCTGTACGGAGCAAAGTTCCTGCTCCGAACGAACCATACCTCTTTAACCTGGCCTTTAAATTTCAAGAATTTGGTGGGCCAGATAATCACAGAGACTGCAAGGATATGACAAATACGTCATCGGAAAGGAGCATCTCATGGTAACGCAGATGCTTTATTGAAAAGACCCTGCGTAGAAAATTGTCGCTATTGCTCCGGACAGAGAAAAATCACCATCCGAAATATTCCGTTGTTTACCAAGTTACATCTTCTGATTTAGCTCAAGATCCCTGGAGTGACAAAAATGTCCGAGAGGAACAGTTAGCTGATAGCGGCATCAAAACTATACCGGAGTTAATGAAAAAATCCAGTGTTAAGCACAGTCGGCAAGAAATATAGTCATGTAGTCCGGCAAAGAAGCAGTACTTGGCTTTGTGGGATTCGCTTTGCCTGAGAAATGGAGTTCTGCATCGTAAATGGGAGTCGAACGACTGCAAGAATGTCCGATGGCAGTTAGTTTTCCCTTATTCCAGGATTCCGAAAGTTCTAGTAAAGTTGCATAGTGGCTTAATTGGGGACCATTTGGGAATAATGAAGACCCTGCAGAAAGTTCGCACACGCTTCTACTTGAATAGGGCTCGAGATGATGTTGAGAAGTGGTCTCGCTTGTGACGCCTGGGCTGCCCGTGAAAGCCCGAGGAAACGTAGCCGTCGGAAACTGCATCGTTATAATGTAGAATCGCCTTTTGAAAGAATTCTCCTCGAGATCTTGGGACCTCTTCCGCGAACTACAGATGGCAACAAGTACATATTAGTTGTCATCGATTACTTATCTACATGGCCAGAAGCATATACTATCACCGATTAGGAAGCTGCGATCGTAGCAGGGATATTGGTGCAAGAACGGATTTCCAGGTATGGAACCCATCTGAAACTTCATTCAAACCAAGGAACAAACTTTACTTCTGCAGTCTTTAAAGGACTATGTCAACTCCTCGGAATAGACAAAACCCAGACGACGCCTTTATATCCATAATCTGACGGCATGGTGGAGAAGTTTAATCGCACTATTTTGAAAAACCGCTCACTCCTGATATCTAGGAATCAAGAGGACTAGGACAAGAAACTCTCACTCTTCATGCTGGCCTATTGGAGTGCTGTCCATGAGACTACCGGCTTCACACCCTCCCAGATGCTATTCGGAAGACATCTTTATCTTCCCGCCGATCAGGAGCTTGGTCGTCCTCCAGATACACATTCTCAATTTTGAAGGCAATTCAAATGGACAATAGCAAATAATTATAATAAAGTAATAATTTATACAGATAACAAATCAACTGTTGAAGCCCATAAATCTCCTTTGCCCTCAACTTCTATAATGTGTAGTAGTCTAGAACTCATAATCGCCAATTGTCATATAGAATTTGTAATTGCCTGGGTTAGGGCTCACGTCGGGGTCGAAGGAAATGAAAGAGCGGACCAGATTGCTAAAGAGCCATTACTTTACGATCGTAATAACGTAAATGTCAATATTCCATACATAATTTCCTTTTAAACAGGAAATTATAAATACCTGGCAATATGAATGGATTAACTCAAATAACGGTTGCTATACATATAATTTATTAAAATTGTGAAATTTTCCCAAAATATCATTCATCCTGTAATTATTCCTTTTCTAACTGGCAACGGTTATTTTCCGATTTATATGTATAAGATTGAAAAACTGGATAATGATCTATGTATATACGGCCGTCAGGGTCACCCATTGCACTAGATTTTTGAAAACTTTCCCATAATGCCACATCACTTCAGATCTAATAATAATATGGATATATATCAACAATTTTTATTTTTAACGCAATGTAAAAACTACTTATAGTAGATATGTCTTATTTACGCTGAATTGCAGAAGTTACATTTACAATATCTTAATAAAAATTTACCATAACAGTACTAATGGATGCGTAATATGTGGATGAACTTACTTATATACTTATGGGATGTTGCTATTTTATGCTTATATGAAGGCTTCAATGTTTATATGAAGGTGCTTATATTGCATGATGAATATATGTGTGCATATGTATGTGTATATATGAATATATATTGTTGTTTTTGTTTTCAATGTATTTTAAGTTGTATGTTTAGATTGCAATTTGTATCCTCACACAGCATTGTAATAGTATTGGAAAAATATGGATGTGTATATTTGTATATGTACGTATATAGGGGATTGATAATTTATGATGCACAAATATTACTTTAAAAAATTAAATGTGTTGTGTCGCGCTTGGCTTTAATTTCCCGGTGATATTTCCTCCTCCTCTTGTCAGTAGCCAAGGCGGTGCGGTTTTAGGTCTCCTCCGGGGATTTCTTAATTGGAAACCGCTTTCGCGGTCGGCTCCCCCAGTGGGTGCTCCCCCCAGATAAGCTTTCATCGCCAGAGGAGTACATAGAAAACCTTCGGGCACGGCTTGAAGACGAGCATCATTTTGCTTGGGAGCGGATCAACCTGAACAAGGATAAGATGAAGACCCGTTACGACACGAAGTCTACGGGACTCGAGTTCAGGCTATGGAATCCTAATCGACGGAAATGCCTGTCTACCAAGCTGCAATCTCCGTGGGATAGTAATTACATAGTCCTAAAGAGACTGAACGTTGTTGTCGTACGGATTCGTAAGTCACCGAACTCGAAACCAAGGGTAGTCCATTACGATCGTCTAGCCATTTACCGTGGTTATAATTAATTATCTGAATATTACACCATAGTCACTATGGCATAATATTCTCTTTTCTTCACATCCCATTTCTTTCCGGTCTGTCTCTTCTCTTCCATCAACTCTTTTATTCAGTGCTTATGCCATATTTAGTGTTCATATTTGTGTTTATTAAAGTGTATTCGTTTATTATCTCTATTATTTATTTATTAGTGTGTATGGACTTATTGAGTTTATTGATTACTTGCTTAAGTCATGTTAAAATCTATTGTTGGAGGCTGCATTGTAAATATATTTGTGCAATCGCCTAACAGATGATTGTACTGTCCGGGACGTGCAGTCCTTAGGAAGGGGGTAATGTTACTAATTTTCGGAGTAACCCGCTATTCTGGGGTTTAAAACCGTTTAAAGTTCGTGTTCTACGGGTCAAATAGTTAAATTCGGCATTTTGTTGCATCGTAATCGGTTAACTAGAACCAAGATATGGAGTTTTTGTTCCGCGGAGAACATTCTTCTGACGTCACATTTCGCTGGCATAAGGCGTGATTTCAATGGTGCATTTACTGCTGTTCCGCAGGCTCGCGCTCGGACAGCCAAAGTTTTAAAACGGAAAAAAACGGTGGGACAAACCAGAGTCTAAGTTGCCCGGAACGGCCATTATGAATCTCCAAGGTCCTTCATTCGGTATTTTAAGAGCAGAGAAAGTGCATGAGAAAAGCGGGGGAGGGCGTATACTAGAGGGGGGCGCTTTTTCTGGTAATTACGGTATTTAAATGTAACCTAATTCGATTTTTTAAAATAATTTTTAATGTACGTAGAAAGTTTCGCTTTTACTCGAATGCATTTTTGAGCGGGTATACAACGGGTAAAAAAATGTTAATAACTAATTCTTCCAAAACAGCTAATTTAGAAATTTTATGCACCCTAAACTGAAACTCTTTAACACCGAAGGCATGCTATTTAAATTATCTCCCTCTATCACTAAATTAACTATAAAGGTTGGTATAAACTATACGTCAAAAATGCAAAGGCAGGTAGAGGGCATAGGTGGCTCGTACGGGGGGAAAGCAGCCCCCAGACGTCCATAAGTAAAGGGACTTTGACCCCCCACTTTTTAGTGTTAAAAAATTACGATCCATCGAAAAATGATGGAATGAAACACGATACATTAACAGAGAGAAGAAAAAGAGTAAGAGCTAGCAAGTATCTTCACTCTGAAAGTCATTTAATCATTAGTTACATTAAATTACAGCAAAATGACAAGGTTTTACTAAAAATAAAATAAAACAGCTTCAGCCCCAAAGCATCTCTTTGACCCCCACTATTTTGTTTCAAGAGCCGCCTATGGTAGAAAGACGGTTTGGAATCACATATCAATATGGGGTCAGAAATATCGTCTTCATGTACCTGCTAATAATCACTTTGGAAGAAGTGTTGTAGTAACGGTAAACTTTCCGAAGTAACGGTAAACTTCCGCGTTTGACAAAAATGAACGCATTGAACAAAATTGATTTCAAAATCATTCGCTTGTCTCGATTTCGGCCAATATTGCCCAACATGAGTGTTGCGATTCTGAAAGGTTTAAAACGTTTGCTGCTTTTAAGTTTACATTATGATTATTTCCCTATTAGTAGAGTCTAAAAATCACACAACATTATTTTAATTTTGATTCATCCCATGGAAAAATAAGAGGCAGATCGGCATCGGGCAATACTGATCAATCTCGCCAAAAAACGGCGTGAGAACCATAACAGTCACTTCAAATTTTAGTCATATCACCTCGAGTTAGATTGGCATGGTGGTTAGGACGCTGACTTCTCACACTTTAGGTCTCGAGATCGATCCTAGTCGCGGACGCTAGACGGAAACAGATTAAAAGAACTTGAGATTTCAGTATAGAGGGGAAAGTGCGTGGTAAAATAAAATATATGGGGCAAGTTCGCCAATCGACGCCCCATGTATTTAGGAAAAATTGTTTTAGAAAAATTTTTTAGAGTGTAGTAAGTTTGAATTAAGCTTGCTGTGTCAAGCTTGATTCAAGTTTGCTATGCCAAGCTTAATGCAAGTTGGGCAAGTGTAAACTTGAACACTTGATTCAAGCTTGCATTAAGCTTACGCGCTTGAAATTTTCAAGCTTAATGACTTGATAAATCAAGCTTACTGCAAGTTTGATGCAGTCTTCTGTGCTGTCTGGGGTGATCCTCTGGCGTAAATCTTATAAATGATGTAGCATTGGGATCACGAACACATGGTCTTTTATGTAACCCCATAAAAAATCGCATGGAGTTAGATTCGGAGAGCTATGTGACCACGGAAGAAGGCGTTTGTTGTTGTCAGAACCTCGTTCAATCCAACGACGAAGGAGCTCGTTATTTGCGAAACAAAACTTGTAATGTTTCTTTATCCATTGTGCCACATTATTTAAAAGATTTACTCCAAAGGATCGCACCCGCATTCGCTACCATTGATCGCGAGATGTTAAAGCGAGTGGATTTTAGATTTGATTTCTTGCGCATCACGAAAGGTTCACGCATTGAACATTAGCGAAACAAAACTTGTAACGTTTCTTTCTCCAGTAAAGTTAATTTTGTTTCTGTATCGCCAATATACTTTTTTATAAGCCTTCCAAAACCGGGAGGAACTGTAACAAGCCCTGTATTTGTCGATTCTTTTTCTAGCACCCATGGTAATTGCCTGCACAATGGGCTTTATCTTCTATCTATGTAAAGTGAAAATTTTACATCTTACTTGGACATCTGATGCCCATATTCACACCGTACTTCGACCGCTAGTTTACAGCAAACTCGGTCGAACTTTCAAATGGTTATACCATTTGGATACCAAATAAACACCATTTGAGCGTTTTACCGAGAGTTTGCCGTAAATCAGGAGTCGAAATAGACCGGGAATATTCGTGTAAATTTATATTATGGAATAAGATTTAATACTCGTTAATTAGGGTTAAGAAAATTAAATTCCATTTCTGTCCTGATTAGACTTCTCTAAATTTTAATGACACCCTTGTACTCGAAATGAGATAGGATACGTTTTCCTCTTCTAAAAATTAATAACGTTGAACTTACTTGAAAATCTTAAAGCGCGAATGAAACTTCAGTTTCTATATAAAAATGTACGATAAAATATAATGTGTGCTAATAATATACTGAATAAACGGAAGCTAATACTATGAAAGCTGTAAAACACGCGAGTTTTCAACATAGGATATATATTAGACATTTTCCAAAATTCTAAATCTATGAGTTGGGGAGCGGTCAAAAGGTTTAAGTATCTCGCGTGATCTCGAATAATAAAAACGTGATTCCCATGAAAATTTTACTCTAAAATACAGTACTCCCCTATACCGAAAAATAAATATCAAATCAATTAGAAAATATAGTCTTATAAGGGTAGTGAAAAAAGGAGAGGGTGGCTCTGTTTCAAGACAGAATAAAGGAAGTTTCTGCATAGTTGTTGCTTTAAAATGAAACAAATATGAATCTTATATTTAGAAAATCTCGTTTATATTTATCAGATTATATTATAATCAGAAACTCGCTACGAATTTATTCGTTTGTATTTAAAGTAAAAATACATTGATTTCCGTTCAGTCCAATATTTTGCGTCTTATTTTTTTATCATTCAATTTTTGCGATTGCTTAGATTTTCATTATTTGTCCCGAAATATTTTCGTTTTCTAAATAGATAGGATCTCCCCAGAATTATGATTTGATATTATGCAATATTCACGACCTTTAACTGCACGTATTTTTTAGCAAGAATTCGTTCCATTTGGTAAATTTTTATTCTACACTTGTTTAACGTATTCCATTAACATTTATATTAAATCACGCAAGACGTTCCACAACTATTCGCCAGTGAAATGTCACATACAAATGCATTCCACGTCTGAAAATTCACATCTCGAACGTAAAATAATAATGGAGCAAACGTTTATAAACTCCCAGAAAGCGGAAAAAATGCACGGAATTTTTTTATCCATTGTTTTGTTTAAATATTAACTGTATCCTTCCCAATATGTTTTACGATTCAGTAGCCTGTTTCAGTAAGTTTAAAATAATGGAATAAATTGTAAGACAAAAACTTATGAGTTTGTCACGTTTTACCAAAATCACATATTAAAGAGAGATCTAAGTGTTATACAGTTGAAAAACTGCCCATGGTTACATATACTCCGCAAGTACACTGTTTTAATATTAATAAATATTTTTTTTTAAGATAATCCGCAGACAATCTAACAAAGTTGTTACTAAATTATTCTTCTCCCTGATCGGTTTTGTTCAAAACCTTTCTCGTATACACACACATATTATATTTGCACAGTGTGTCTCAAAATAGTGGTAGCACGCTTTAACTATTAAAGTGAGCAATCTAAATTGGAAGAAATGTTTAAAATGCGGCGTAAAGCTAGACTACGTCATGAAAAAAATCATCTCGTTAATTTTCAAAAAATTACTTTTTAAATCTGTAAACGACCCCCGATAAAAAGAAGTTCTCAGTAATATGTGACCATACACTCTGATGTACAAAATTTGACAATTATACCCTAAAAAGGGTCAGAAGTACGAGGATAAGTACTATGCTTACTTAAGATAGCTTTTAAAATATCTGTCTCTTGAAGGGCAAAAATCACGTCCGATGATCACGTTTCGAAGGTCGTACAGAAATTGCGAATCTAGCAATACACATTTATATTCAACTTGATGGTGCAGCTCCCCTATCCTTCATACCCATTTATCCCACTGTCCTATCGAGAGGACAGCTGAAAAATAGCATGTGAAAATCCGTATTTATTTGTTGCGAATATTTTATCTGCTGGAACATCTATCTGCTGGAACATCTAGGTATGTCCAAGCTTCTGCTAGCAATAGTTATGTCTCGCATGTCCGTCGCGAAGGTCTGGAAACACTACTTATTTCCCGCGTTAGTGGGCATAGTTTGCATTTTCTTTTTGGGGTTCCAGAATTCCTTTTCAGTTTACTTCAGGTACTTGGCTGGGTACTTTGTATGTGAGAGTACTCTTTATTTATCATCCTGGTGGTTAGTTAAAGCTTCATTTGTAATAGGTAAGTTGTAGTGCATTACTTTTTAACTGTCCTCCCAATAGGATAGTGGGACGATACGCATGCGATTGATGCGTTATTTCTAACTTTATAAGTAAGAGTAAAAAAACAAAAAATCCTACCTAGTTTTTTGCCCAGCACAGTCATGTCGGTGCAAAGGTTTCTGAAGTTAAAAGAAACACTGGAAATATTCAATAGTTCAGATTCAGATGAGAGCGATGTTGAAATTTTGTCTTACCACCAGATGCTAGTGAATTAACTGATGAAGATGAAGGGGATGACAATGAAGTAAATACTGGTGAGATTATTGTAAACGATGTTCCTAGGACTGTGGAAGTTAGAGTTGGAGACGCTTGCGATCCTGAAGCGTCTACAAGCTCTAGTCTTTCGATAACAATGTGGAAAGGAAAAACGAAAAACACGAGTCATCTTGGATAAAGACGAAGTCACCACAGTATACAAGATGAAAAACACCGACCGATTCAATTGCAAATGACTTGCTCAAGCAGATGTTAACTACACTGAAAGAAAAATCTCCTGCAGATCTTTTAGAGGAGTTTTATTCCAATGAAGTTTAAGATTACATAGTAAAAGAAACTGCGCGGTATGCAACAGATGTGAAAAACGAACACGATTTCTGTACAAGTGCTGATGAAATACGCGTGTTTCTAGGAATTTTGCTTCTAACTGGTTATCATTCAAATACCTGTCAACGCGATTACGGGTCAGATGCTGAAGACCTTGGAATTACTCTAGTAAAAAAATGCTATGTCACGAAACCGTTTCCAAAAGTTGAAATCTTATTTACACTTCGTGGGGAATGGAACGGTAAGTCAGTATCCCGAGAAACCTTTGTTTGCCATGCTGAATAATAATTTTATGAAGTTCGGACACTTCTCTGAAAATCTAAGCATTGATGAAATGATTATCATGCACTACGGTAAGAATAGTTTGAAACAGTTTATCCAAGGCAAACCAATACGTTTTAGATATAAAATTTGGGCTATCTGTGGAAGCGAAGGATATTGCTAGAACTTCTCCCTCTACTAAGGCAAAGAATCTGATTCAAGAAAGAATACTCCTCTTGGTACACATGTTGTGCTGAAACTCACAGACAACGTTGTGAATCCTTCAGGCTATACTTTATATTTTGGTAACTTTTTTACCAGCATTGATCTTTTGAGAAGTCTTGGTGAACACTGCTATCGAGCCACAGGAACCATACGAGAAAATCGGATAAACGATGAGTGTCCTTTAGAACAATATAAGTCTATGCGGAAAAAAGAAAGAGGCGCATGTGATTTTGCATTTGACAAAAATTCTAAGATTTTCTTGGTGCGATGGAATGACAATAGTACTGTCACTGTTACTTCAAATTTCATCACTCTAGAACCGTTCTTTGATGTTAAGAGGCGAGTAAAAGAACACAAAGATAAAGTAAATGTGAAGATGCCTAATTTGATAAACTCTTGCAACAGCCATATGGGCGGGGTGGATCACCACGACCGGTTGGCTGGACTGTACGCAATTAATATTCGTGGAAAAAGGTGATACTGGCCACTTTTCATTCGTACGCGGATATGGCAGTGGTAAATACATGGATAATCCACAAAGCTGTCAACAAAAGTGATGCCCTAACCTTGAAAGAGTTCCGAAGATCAATAACAACTGTTTATCTAAAAAAGACTGAACAGGACTAAAGGTAGACCCAGGATCACTTCCGTACCTCATAGTGCAAAAGAAAATATGTCCAAAGATGATGTTGGCCATTTTTTACTGAAGAGAGAGAAACATCGCCGTTCTCAAAGAGAGGGCTGCAAAGGAAAACCGAAAACATACTGAGGGAAATGCGATAAAAACCTTTGTCAGGCTTCCTTTGGAACTTTCCACCAAGTTTAGTATTATACTCAACTGAAAATTGAACTCTTAAAGTGAATAATGAAATATTATTCAAACATTGTGAAAGTTTGTAGGCATAAATTGCTTTTCACTAATGAAGAAAGCACTGAGAGTGCTTTAGTGCCACTAATGAATAACAGAATCATAGTGCCACTAATGAATAACAGAATCATAGTGCCACTAATGAATAACAGAATGCAGTAGAAACCTCAACATGGACGAAAAGTGGACTCTCATCGTTCTTCTCGTGGACCCTTCATATATTAACAATCAAATCTAATTGTGCGAGTATGTTTTTAAAAATTATTACTGCAATTATACAACACGTTTTCACAAAGTTACGGTCGAATAATCCCCACCATAGCTGACTCAATAAGACACTGAATACGGTAGGTGCTGAAATATTCAGTTCCGGCACTATTTAATCATTTAGCGGTCATGGAGCGATAGGTCTGTCCTGACCTATCGCTCTGCTGTTGATCTAACGTTCTGGAGTTTTAATCGGTTTTCTTCGGATGCAACGTGAATACGTGTTAGAAATCCTAAATAGTGCTCAGGTCAAGACATCCCCCATCCTTGAAAGATAGCTCTTGCGTAGCTTTCCCATAACACAACACAAACTACGATTGAATGACCGTCGTGTAAGCTAACAGCAGCTGGTGCACGTGAACTCAGTCGCAGCTCTACAGTCTAGAGCAGCGAGGCCTAGGTGGCCTAGTCCGGGGCCCTCGTGATTCTACCGGGCCTGCTTGTGCACTCCGAAAGGGGCCTACGGATGTTTCCTGATTCGTTAGATTCGGCCGTTACATGACGTCAATAAGTGAGCATCTTTAGGCCTCTTTGGATGAGTCATCGGAGTGCACAAGCAGGCCCGGTAGAATCACGATGACCCCGCCTAGACACTACTCTCTTTCCGTAAGAACGCGGAAAGTGAAGCAGCACCCGGTTCGGCCTCTGCTTGGGAGGGTGAACTCCTCTCGCGGATGGGCTGCTGTGGGACCCTGTACGCGAATGGGAGATGGCGCACGTAAAACCCGTAGTGGCTCCAATGTCCTGCATGTTTAACGCTACCTCTGGGGGTTTCGGTTACAGATGGTTGATCCCTCATCTGGAATTTGTTCAAAATGAGGTGGCCCCGAGCTAAGTCGAACTTCCTTCGAATGAGGCTAGTTAAAATGGAAACCGTCCCTTCCGCCCATCGGCTTCCTATGTGGGGGATCTGGCACAACTCATCGTTCGCCAGAGAGCATTAGCAACAAACACGTTCGAAAATGTTGAACGCGGTAATGGATCGAAATGAAAAAAAAAAACAGTTATAACAACATTTTCTGGTCGCATGCGTACTCTCAGACAGCGACCGTCGAGACTAGCCTCTTTGCGACTGGTTGCCCTTCTGCTTGACATATTTCTCATATTAGAGTGGAAAAAAAAAACCGAAATTTAACACTCAAAAGAATTATTGAATTCATGTTTTCGGATGGTTGTAATGGATTAAATTGTTAATGTAAACTTTTGACTTTGATTTTCCAACTCTTGACATACATTACGAAAGCTATTTGATGTCGCGTAGAGGGAGGACTTGTCACAGAGACGATAGTCTCGTGAAATTTATTCCGTTCTGTACAACACCCGCGTCCAAACTTAAGCAACCGGAAATGGTTTGTAAAGCACTATCCGAAAGATGCGCTTAGCATGATGTACCTCCCGTATAGCAGTTTTTCCTCCAAAAAATACTGTCGGATTTTAGTCACCGATTGCAGTAGATGAACACAAGGAAGGAGTCCGAATAGGTATGATCGCCGCCCATAAGAGTTTCCAACAATACTTTAAACTAATTTTGACCACACAAAACGGCTCTAGCAAAGCATTTTGGTCTTTTGTTTCTGAATTTTTTTTTCACAGGCAGGGATTTTTTGGCAGGGATTAAGAGTACTTCACACCCAGCTAGAAAAAGTTTGCACATAAAGTGTAAAAAAAAAAAAAGTGTACAAAATCCGAGCGTATTTGGTACCTTTGCTTGTGCATAAAAAGTGCAAACTAAATTGTGCACAAAAAGTGCACCCTGGGGACCCAGACGAAAAAATGTACAGGGCGTGGTCGTCGCTTTTTCGTCCTTTCTTTCCATTGTAGTGCTGAAATCTATAAGCATACATAAGAACTTGCTCCATTTTCCAACTTCCGAGGAATAGGTTCGAACCAAGGATTGGTAGGCGAGCATTCTAACCACTAGACTGGAGTTGACTCAGGATGGTGTGTCTTAAGTTTGAAGTGATTGTTGTTTCAAGTTCGGAATTGGAACATTTATGTATTTAAATAAATAAGACTAGACTTTACCAGTACACTTCTCAAAATTTAAAAAAAAGCGATTTCTATGCATTTTAAGCTTTTGGAACCCGAGTACGACCGTAAAAAAAAGTTTGTTTGTCTGTCGTTCTGTCATTCTGTGCGTGACGCTTTTTTTATTCGCACGTCACCTAAAACTGACTGAAGCGAATGAAATAAAATTTGGTGACATGATAGGTGGTCACTGATCTGGAACTATATTTTTAAAAAATTCATTAGATTTTGAGATTTTCCAAAAATTGTTTCAAAGTGCGTACATTTTTGTTCGCAGATCAGGTATGAACGACTAAAGCGAAAGAAATGAAATTTGGTGACATGATGGATGATCACTCAATTTCACCTATATAGGTGTCGGATTAAAAAAAAAAAAAATTGAGATGCTTCTAAAAATCGTTCCAAACTGGGTAAATTTTTGTTCGCAAAATTTAGCGACGCGATAGGTGGTCATATAACTTAAACAATGTCCCTCGACTGGGCCGTACCCAGAAAAAATTTCCAGTGGGGGGGGGGACTAAAATGTGAAAAAGGCTACATTATTATTGTTTTGTTAACAAAATTTTAAAATTTTTTGGGGGGGACCAGGGGGTCCGGTCCCCCCCCTGGGTACGGCCTTGTCCCAAGAGTTTCTAATTATTTGGAGTAAAAATTTAAGTTTTGCGAAAATTGTTTCAAACTGCTTAAATATTCATTAAATACAACTAAATTATTGTATTTTGCAATTACAAAAGTATGATGAATATGTATAAATATGATAAAGCTGTACATCAAGTTGCTGAATTCATTGAAGGTTTTTAAGTTAAAAATGAAGCACTAGATGAAGATTTTTGAGATGTTTTGTGCGAGTTTGATTTTTAAAGCAAACTAATTTTTTGTTGCAAAAATTTTGGTGAAAAGCAGTAGTAAAATTTTTCCATCCCTGTGCCTTTTATGGAATATGACATTTGGATGTCCACAACGTTCAATGTTAATATGTACTTGGAAAAATGTTACAGATTTTTAATAGACAGAAATAATGAAAATTTGAAATATATAAATTTTCACATCCATAAAAAAGTACATTTAAAATTGAAATATGTAAATTTTTTGCGAATAAAAAAAAAATTTGCTAACACAGAATTATACACAGAATGTATAAAAACTGCAGATAATTTGCACAAAAAGTGCATACGTTTCCAATTTTTGCAAACTACAGAGTTATGCTTTTATTTTATGCAAAAAATGTGCACAATATTTGAAAACATAGAATGTGCACTTGTTTGTATGCATAAAAACTGCAGATAATTTGCACAAAAAGTGCATACTTTTCAAAGTATTCAAAAATAGCCTCTTTTTTTGAACAAACTGTGTACAATCTATACTTTTGTGCAAAAAAAGTGCAGACTTTTTCTAGCTGGGCAGGCTTCACAGGCAGGGATTAACAGTAAAAATAATAAAACGAATCCAGTGTCGGTTTGTTGCGTTGTGCCATGGCAAAGCGACGCATGGCTTATATGCCAAGGATGGGGAGGGCCTTGGTAAGAGGAAATTTTTAAGAGGTTTCGATTCTTATTCTCGTTACAGCTGGATAAACTGACCAAAAATCCAAAAACATTATATGGCTAGTCTGTCAATAGACCATAACGTTGGCCCTTCACACTTCGGCCGTGTACCATTTACAGTGCACGAACGCCCATTGGATCCGAATTACACCTGAGTTTTCATCCGAGTTCCGATCACTTTGCAATTTTTGCCGAATATAAGCATTGGCCGTTTTCAGTAACTTTACAAAATGGGTGAACAAAGAACAGGAGTCGCGGCCCAAAGAGTTTTCTACATTGCCTTAGTAAATCAGTTTATAATTTTTGTCGAAGAAAACGACTTCCAGCATATATTATTGTTCTGAAAAACTGGAATTATTCTTCTCAGGCAAGACTTTTTTTTTTAACAACATAAATATTTAAACGAATCCAAAGTCTGTTGTAAGGGGTGGAGTTGTAGCGTTTGTAGCAGTCTCCCAAACATTTTCGATCTGAATATGGTACTGCATAAAACTGAGTTTTGCGGTGAAAATTTTGTAATAATAAACCTTGTCGACAGACATTTTTCAAATATTTCCGATGTGTTTTGCACCATTTATCTTCAGGATCGCAGTCTTCTCCAGAAAACATCGTTATAATTTCAGATATCTTACGCGGTGGGCGTAGACAACGGAATGTCTATATCCTATGGGCCTCGCCCATGAATGATCAAGAATGCTGTTTTATGTCAGTTTGTAATTTTTGCCGAACATAAGCACTGTACGTTTTCAGTAACTTTAAAGAACAAGAGGGAGTCTACATGGGTATGGATACTACCTATAAATTTTCAACTGTGCTGTAGTAAATCAGTTTATAATACACCCGCCCCCCGAAAAAAAAGAAAAACACGGCTTCTGGCAAATTTTAGGGGGGGTTGTTCTGGAAAACTATGATTAATCTTTTAACGTAGGATTTTTTTATTTCTAGAGAAAAGAATAACGAATGCATAGTCTGAATTACGAATTGGAACTAAAGAGACTATGGGAATACTCTCATCCTATTACAATACTCTGTCATGGAATCTAACTAAACTCTGCTATAAAACGCAAATCAAAATTTTTGCAATAGAAGGACTTAATAACAAAATAAACGCCGTCCCCATGAGAACTCGAAAAAGGGAAGCCGCACCCAGCTAGGCCAGTGCTTGATGGTGGAACTTTTGGCTTTACTACTGTGGGACCGTGTACACTAATGGAAGGTATTGCACGTCAAAACAGCCGTGGCTCCAGTATCCTCCACGATCAATCGATAAAACTGTGAGGGAGGGGGGGTGCTGATTTCAGGTGGTTGGTCCCTCATTGGTTCCATATTCTAATGATGAATTAAATTAAAATAAAGGATTCTCATTACGTTAAAATTCCTACATCATGTTAAACAAGCAAACAGATTAGCTGATCCCGTTTCCTGATTTGAAAAAAAAATCCATTAAATACAAATTTCAGAACTTTACGTTTCACCTAAACACAGTTTACAAAGACTTTTTGTTTTTATAGTGTAAAAAAATAATAACCTACACTGTTAAAAATAATCTGAAAATTCCGCATATTTCCAGACTTAATTTTCAGGAAAATGACCGCTTTCTCCAAAAACGGGTAATTTTCCGTTAAACGAAGAAAAATGATTGTAACTTCACGAAATTTCTTGTGAACACTGTAAATTCCCGTGTTTGGTTTGGTTTGTAAGTTTTGCAAGTAGTGTTGAGAAATGGATTTTCGTTGGACATTTTAGATGGAAAAAAATATTGACACCAAACGCATTCTCATAAGTAATTAAAAATCAAACCATAATTAATTACCTTTTTAACGAATAATTCCCTTTCATGACATACAGTACTTCAAATCACATTCATAAATGTATAGGACTGGCTAGAAAATAATTTCAGTTATTATTATTTCAAACTGAGAACGAAAAATCAAGGTGTAGTTTTTTTTTCCTTTTTTTAGCAGACAATGTATTTCTTTTTCGATTTTCACTGTTTGCAGCATTTATATGGAAATCTAAACCAATATGACAAATAGCTAAAGAGTAAATGTTTTTACTAATTTCATACAATTGTGGAAATCTAAATTAATTTCTTGATATTCCAATAATTTGACTATGTTAATAAAAATATACATTAAAAAACTAAAAATTACGCTTTAGTGATAAATAGAACTAACTAGTGATAAATTTATCACTAAAGCGTGTTTTTTAGTTTTTTAAAACTATATTTATTTTTAACTTTTTAGTTCGATTTGCTATAAAAGCATGTTTTTTTTAAACTGCATTTATTTAAAATTTATATTTTTTTAAATTTTCGATATCTCTGACAAGACACTAAGGAACACTAAGTTGGAAAGTACAAACTTTGAGATGATTTATTTTTTTATGTGGAATAGTGGCGTAGCCAGGATTTTATTTCGGGGTGGGCCGGGTATGAAATTTAAAGCTAAAGTTCAATTGTAAGCTAAATATCAAATTGTAAGTAAAGGGTCCCCGCAAAGTAAAGGGTCCCGTTCCAGGGGGGCAGCAGGCCCCTCAGCCACCCCTCTGGCTACACCCCTGCTGTGCACCAAAGTATTAATTAACCCGCAGTTAAATGCTACCTGCCTCACTAAAAAGGAAACATAGGTCTCTTCAACAAACAACTTTCGTAACGTCTACAACAAACACAAACAGCCACGTAACAATATTAAGGTCAAATTTTTAGACTTGACACTGGATTTCAAAAACGTAACTACCCAAACATACCATTGAATACAGTTACCAATAGCGAGAGAGGTTCTACTCCATTGTGCTGAGCCGAGTGCCGAAATGCTACGCATGCGTAGACCGCGCTTGCTAAATCTCTCTCGGTCTCACGCAAAGAATCTCTAAGAAAATTACTAATCCTGAGGATCCTAATCAGGATAATGGGTTAAACTTATCATATTATTGTATTGCCATCGGTTTATTATCATATGGTATCATCGGTATATGATATGATCAGTCCTTGAAAAGTCTACAAAGTTTAAATTAAATCTGACAATTTAACCTGGGTCAAAATAGAGTTCAAAGGAGTCGATTACAAACAAACAAACATACACGTGTAACTAATAAAAGCGTGTTAAGTAACTGGACAACGCTTTGTCACGAATTTGAAATTTTAAATCATGGGACGCATGAATTCCTCTCCCTCAAGGAAACTAAAATAACCTTCACCTCACCCTTTGACCAAACCAGAACCAGTTGCGTAGTGTCTAGTGGTTAGGTCAACTGTCTCCCAATCTGTAGATTCAGGGTTCCTAGCGATGGCCGTCCTATTTTATTTCGCAGTTTTGGTAAACGGAAAGTTACAAGTCCAGAAAACGGAAAAATAATAAACAGAACGGACATTTTCTTGAAACTTTGCTGACAGTCCTTTTTTCGTTAATTTACAGATATATTTTGAACAGTAATACTTTTAATTACAAACAATATTTATTTTCAAACTTTTATTATATCTGAAAGATAAATATATTAAATATATATATTATACACATACATGTATATGTATAGTATAATGGTTTTATTTTATTATTATTTAAGTAAAATGCAATCTTATTGCTTCTATTGATTGTTTCTACGTCCGAGAACTGACATTTTTGCTTAAATTTGGATTTTTAAGGTTTGGTTATTCATTCTATTGAACTGATGGGGCGGAAAAGATACGGTAATTCAAAGATGTGGTGCTTCCAGGAACATATTGAGTGAAATTAAATACAAATACGGCATATAATGATGTCCATCGGAATTATTTTCATGTACATATACATATTAAATAATGCAGACGCTTAAACGATTGACTTTCGAGCAAATATTTTCTGGCTATCTAGAAACTTACTTCGCTTCTAGTATAGCGAAGCTGTCTATAAAGGAAGTGGGAAGGGTGCTTTCAGAGTACCATGCACAGAAGCTGCAGTAATTGCTTTCAAGCTCAGGTTTTGAGCAATGCTAACATTTATACCCATTTTTAATTTACCTGGCGCCAACAGATATCTATTAGGTCCGGATTTTTTTCAGAGTAGAGATTCTAAACATAAAATGTACAGGATTGTCAGATTTGCTTTCCGGGTAGCTCCACATTTTCTCCACAGGGAAGAAGTCTTTTTTTTGGGGGGGGGGGGAACAAAGGGTATCACAGGTTTATAATGAAATTCCCAATAATAAATTTTAGTTTGCAGTTCTTTTTTATGACTAATAATGTGCTCAATTACTGAATTATTTCATTATTTATGCTCTCTTTTGAAGTAAGTTTTACTGTAGTAATTTTGCGTCTAGCCTAGACTATATTTTCTTGGAAGAAAACTTACAGTGAAAATTTCTTCCTGGAGTGTTAATTATAATGACAAAAAAAAAAAGAGTATTTTTAATATCTCTCACACGTTCTCAGTCTGTTAAGATGTTTCTTTAAGGCATCCTCATTCTGGATTTTTCTTTTTTTTACGGATTTAAAGAAGATCTACGGAACAAGTATGTCAATGATTTTTAGCCACAGAGTAACGCATAATATAAATTTGCACAGTTAGAAAGCTTAAGTTCGACATTGCTAAATTCCTTTAAGTAACTATTCACACAAGCATACTACTCATAACAAGTATTAATTACAACCTTCAAGTATTAAACACAAGCAGTTTAAATTACACTTAAATTGCTCATTACAAAATAATGAACATTTTATACACCAAAACTGCTTAAAATAAAATAATATGTTTCTCTTAAGAATGTTAAGCATGAAACGAACTAAGTGAAAATTGATAAGTAATTATATATATTAAATTTTTTTAAAATTCATAATACGTTAGTAATAAAAATCAAATTACTTAATCTATTATTTAAAATAAATAAAACAAATACAGTCTTTAATATTAAAAGAGAAAACGTAGTCTCCCTTTCAGGTTTGTACCTATATGGAGAGGGAACAGGTTTGCTTCCTTCTGACGTTTTTGTAATTGAGGATAATTTATAACAAATCTCCACTACGCAGTATAGTTATTTTAACGATGCTTATATTACAAAGAGGCGGGGATAAGCGTGACGATGTGGGCGACAGCCCACGGCATCGCGCTTCCAAGGGCCTCGTATCAGATAGTTTTCATTGTCTCGAACCTAAATAGTTTTATCTAAGCGTTAGAACTTAGAATCAGTAAACTAGAGATTTGAAACACGATTTCACCATAGTAACATATGAATGTTTCTTAATACGAAAAATCAAGATGGTCGTCCCTCCCCTCGGTTATGGACTTGTATCTGGGGTATAGTTACTCGATATTTAACCTAAGCAGCCAGTAGCGGATCCAGAAATTATTTTTGGGAGGGGCTAAACTTTGAAAAAAGCTTATTTCACCCAAACAAAACATACGATGAAGCAAAATTTTAGTATAAAGTAATGTAAAACTTTTTGGGAGGAGCTAAGTTATAAAAAAAGATCATTTTATCTAATTAAAGTGTATAATAAAGCAGAATGTTACCCTTTATCAATCTTTTTTGGGGGGCTGAAGCCCCCTAGCCCCTCCCCTGGATCCGCTACTGCAAGCAGCACGACTGTTTAGCAAACGATTGGCCAAACATCGATTTGATTGGGATTTGTTCGGTCATATTATAAGAATATCATAATAACATTGGCCCATCATCGCTTCCGATATTAAAATTTTGTCCTCAGAACACGACATCGTAATCTCGTTTGGCACGAGATCGCCTTGCGATGCTAAATTTCCGACATCATAAGCAGATTTCGGAATTTGTTTGGGGCGATATCGACCGGCGATCACTTAAAAACTCGCCACAGATGTTCCAGGGTTTGACATCGGCCCAAATTCGCTTTGAAATTACTTAACAGATGGCGCTGCGGAATCTGGGACATTTTACTTCTTTTCAGTGGCAACGGGCGAAAGATCAGCGATTCGGCCGGTGTTTGTTTACTTACTTCGATTTCGATTTAGGGTAAGTTATTTCTTTTACTATTTTCTGATCTTTTTGTTGTTGAATGCTTTAATAATCCTTTTGAAACAACTTATAAAGTATCATTTGTTAGATCGAATGTAAATATCGGTACAGCTTTATAATGAAGTGAGGTTGATGCTGTGAGTACGCATTGTACCGCCATTTTAAGTAATTCAACGTTATGGTAAATATTTCTATTTTAACAATGTTCGTCCGTCATTAGAGCATTACAAATAACGTAAAATTCTGAGGGGGAAGTACAGTACAGTATCTTTAGCGTAAAGGAATTTACTTTCGAAGTTGTACGATGAGGATGCTTCATTAAAGCTGATCTTAGTAATAGTTTTAAATATACAAATGAACCCTTTCTAGTGTTATGGTAGCGTTTGTGATGTCAGCTAAAAAAAATGCATCCTAAAATCATAAAATATGTTTGTTTATATTTTGGTTTAGTTAGCATGTAACAAGACTGTTTTAGTAGTAAAGTTATTTATTTTCCACCACCATCAACCACTCTTTTCATTTAAAAAAATAAGAGGGTGGTCTATCCATATTCTGTAACTAGCTTTACAAGTTTTACATAATTGTGTGCAGTGGCGTATACAGGGGGGGGGGGGTTCAACACCCCTCTTGTCAAAATTTTTTTGACAAAAT
>JAWZYV010015505.1:0-63338 GCA_038373885.1 Cheiracanthium punctorium
GTCAAGAGCCTATCTGCGAAGGGTCGGAGAATTGCATTGGGAGGTGGGGAAACGGTATTTGACAGTTTGGCGCATTTGGCGGAATGCTGTGTGAGGTATAACCGGAGGGGGACCACTCTAGTTATGCTTTAAAATTGGCGAGTTTGGCGAATTTCCGGTGCAGCAACCATACTCTTTTTTTTTTTTTTTTTTTTTTTTTGGCTTTAATTTCGGTGGTAGACGTTGAGCAACGAGAGAGTTATAATTGATGAATTATGAATCAAGTACATTTTTTAGGATACAATTTTTCCGATTTCTCATTGAACTTTCGAAAAGTTTAATTTCTTTGGTTAATTGTTAAGCTGTTCAAGACAACTAATTAGGTTTCGCCGTTGGAGCAATATAAGAATAGCATTTGCTTCAATGTTGAAGCCCTGTTAGTTTTGATACAACATTAATTCTACAAATTACTTGGATAACACTATTACAGGTAAATTTTTACTTTCACTGTTTTTAATATACATAATCTCATAGCGTATTTTAATGTATAAAATTATTTTCTTCCATAAAATTTGAGTTATGTAGTTATGCAACAGGTATAGATGTAGAAATCTCTAGAATAGCTAACATAAGAAAAATCATTTGATATAAACAACCTGTACAATACATAGCAAAATGTTACCCTAAAGTTAGGTGTGTGTGTGCGTAACCATAGTACAGCTTTTTTATTATATATGTTGTGTTTGACTGCTGCGATCTTGCTAGCTGCATCAAAAATGTAAGTATACATATTAGTATTATGAAATGTTTGTTTTTACTTTTTTAATTCATCATTATCTGGAATTTTCTAGTTATGTTTATCTTGTCAACATGGGCCTGTTGACTCCTTAGGCAGATAGCCCTCGTGTAACCAATCTAAAAAGCATGTTTGACGCATAACTAAACTAGAATGTCCCACATTTTAATAACGTACAAAACTTAAAATACCGTTATAAAGAAATTTTAGGGACCTCAAACGCGTTCTCTTAATTTACTTTGAAAACTAATAATTGCTTGTCTTTCAAAATAGTCCCATACGAGTAATGTCGTGACGAGGGTTGCGGTTGCGACACTTTTGTGATATCGGAGTCGCCATTGTGACCACTATGTACCGGCACATTTCAGCTGCAGTGTGATCGCGACTACGCTGTGACGACGCATTGTAGTCACATCTGTGACTGCGACCGTTCTGTGTCGTCACTAAAGGGTCACAGCGGCAACCGTCGTCGCAGTTGTGACTACTCTGCGGGGTCGCATTGTGACGTCACCGTGGGCGGACATAGGGACTGTGGCGTGACTAAACGGCGGCGTCACAGCGACTCTTTGTGACTCTAATGTCACTGTTTCGCGTGGTCACTTTTTAGTCACGGGTGACAGTTGTGCTGTTAGGGTATATATATTTCAACAGACACGCTTAATTAGATCTTACCATTTATATGCATACGATACTGTTTTGATGACAAAGTTTTTGCACCAAACCAACCCTATTTGAAGACTGGGGTTCGACTATCCATAAAGAAAAAATCCACTATTTTCTGCAAATCATCGTCAGATTATCAGCAGATCATCTATCTTTTGCAAAATATTTAAAGAAATACACTCACTTCTAAAAGTTAAGCACGAAGATGTAAAATGAAAAAAAATCAACAAATACTGCTTTGATTGATACAAAATTCGGCAGGAAAGTAGCATATATTTATGCATAAAACAAAATGAATAATTATATGTAGAAATGAAAACAATATTAAATTTTTGCAAGTTATCAGATAATGACATACTGGAGACTTAAACAGAATTATGTATAACGTGAAAATAAACAGCATAAAATGAGAGAAAAAAGGACATTAATAGGGTGTGTGATCCCCCCTCATCTGTATACAAAGTTTACAGTGACCGTGCTTTCAATTAGGTGGTCAACCACCTCAGAATTAAGCAATCGCCATTCTTCTTGTAGAGCAGTTTCTAGCTCAATAAGAGTGGCTGGAGGTGGGAAACGTGAAGATACAGCAATGCCGAGAGCATCCCAAAGATTTTCAATGGGATTATGGTCGGGCGAATATGCTGGCCACGCCATACGCGAAATCACTTCACTGTCCAGTTAGTCATCGGCGATGTCAGCTCTAAGGGGACTAGCGTTATCGTCCATTAAAACAAAAGTAGGGCCAACTGCTGCAGCGTGCAGTCTCACAATGGGTTCCAGGACTTCATCTCGATTCTCGATACCGGACAGCCGTCACAGAACCCCGTTTAAAGATGTGCAGGTCGGTGCGGTATCCTAGAGACCCTATACTTCGTAAGAGACCCGACACAAGTGAAATAATTTCTGATTGGCTGAAGCGGAGAATCAGCCGCCGCGGGCTATGGATGAAAATCTTCCGTAGAGTTAGCATTGTGAAACTGAGTGACTTCGGAAAAACTGCTGTATCTAAGCATTAAATAATCAGTCTTAGGTTTTTCCTTTCGATTTTCCTAATCTGAAATACTTACTTAATGCATAAAAATCACTTTTTAACTAGAAATCCAAAATTAACTACTATTTTGAAGCGATTATTTACGTAGTTTCGCTTTCGAGCTGTCATCGGAAGCTTGAATTTTAAGTCTTATCTTACACTTTCCTTGTTTGAACTTTACAATAATATTGTTTTAATATTTATGTTATATGTGCGCATATCATGCTTTAAATTAATTTAAAAATCCTTCAAAAGCTTTGTATTTTGTACTTTTTTCCATGATTGCGCCGGACTGCATTTGGCGAAAAGAATACAGACGCCAAACTGCTGTTGGCTACCTTTTACTCGGCGCGTTTCATTCGAGTTTTTCGCTTTGAGTCAAAATGTTTCAGTTTCAGTTATAAATATTTAGATAAAGCAATATTTTTCTGAAATCGTAGCTCACAAGATATCAGTCTCTGAAAAATATTTACTGGCATGAGTTGTTTTAAGCACTCTATGCAGAAGTTATTAAGCTGTTCAAAAATGTACGTGTTATTGAGGTGTAATTGAATATTTACTAGTTACTTTTCAATTTTTGCTTTTTGTACTTGTAATGGTCCTTTGGTGTAGTGTGACTGATTTTTACGGGTGTTTTTTTTTGGGGGGGGGGAGGCACAGGAAAGATTTGGGGGACTTTTCTTCTATCGATGGTTCCTTTTGAATTTCAAAGCAAATATTAAAAATAAAAAGATCTTGACGCAAAATTGGGAGCACGTGCCCCTTTCTGTATATTCTAACGGCATATTGTGCTTTAACCCATATTATCGCAACAAATCTACTAATAATACCTATTACTTTCATCTTCGTTTCTTCCCCGTCAATGCACAATTTAAATATTTAAATCCTCCATGTTTCGGCAGAAGAAAATAGTTTACTTTAATCTCGTTTCTTTGCGAATTTACTTTGATATAACGTAAATTTTGTGGCATTGAAAGATGATAAGAGCATTCTTAGTCTAATGTAAATGAAATTTTTCAGTATTAACATGTTTATGAATCTACAATAATGTAGACTCTGAATTTTGATATATTGTAGCACTTGAATTTCTTTGTTAAATCATTTTTAAATGTTAACAAAGATGATATTTATTGAAAAATTAATTTTGTTCCTGCTGTGCAAATACTATGACTGACTGACTGAAGAAAACTTTTTCGGAGTACCTGCGCGGCGCGCTTACCTCCGGTGTGTTGTGTGTGGTATGTTTTGTGTTGGATGTATGTAGTTGCGGCGAGGCCGCAGAATTCAGACAGAGAGTCAAGAACAAGATTAGATTTTTTTTTTTTTTTCAAAAAAATGCAGTGGGTGCCTACCTGTCCTCCCTCCACCAATAATGGTGAACTTCCACGGACAGGTTACTAGGCTGCGTGGTGGATGTTAAGTCTGCAGGACGTGGAGAACCGCTTTAGGCCGTCTTCGAAATGCTGGGTCCGAGGTCTCATAGTCAGCAAATACTATGAGAATGAATTTAAAAGTATATTTTATTTTATTTTATTATTTATTTATTCATTTGTTGTTTTTTCAATTAAAATTACGGAAATCCGTTTAATATATATATGTTTAGAAGAGAGGACTTGTAACTTTATATGACGATTTGTATATCTGCTTGGTTTGTTTTAGTACAGGAAAAGGAGATATTTATTACTTCGTTTCTTATGGGTTTTTTTTAATTTTTTTATAATTTTAAATGTAATCTGTAAAAAGTTGTCAAAGAAGTGTAATTTAAATGTGATCAGTTTCTCGTCTTAATGTAGTGCGACATTTAATTAAAGTCGATTCTCTTTATGGGTATTTCATAATTTAGTAAAATATAGTAGTAAATTATATTAGTAAAAATTTTCTCTGATGAATGTTTGCAAGTAAATAAAATAATAATCCAAAGTTTGGAATTTTTCTCGCTTGTACTTCTTTGTTTGGGTACTTTGAAATATTAACTGGAGTAATGTTTTGAAGAATAGTTTTTGACATTTGACTGCATGCATTTTCTTCTCTCCTATGAAATTATCATTAAATACATTTCGAAAAAGATTTTATTCGTTATGCTATTGTTAACTTAATTAAATATCCCCTTTACGGACTCTGTGCCTGCAAGTTTAACAGAGTACTCAGAATTGTGATTACACATTCGCCTACCTTGAATGTAGCTCCGCCACCTCTTCTAAAACATTTATAAACTTTATACTCATGCATTAGTTGAACCTTAATTTCTCTACATTTCATACTTTTTTATGTGAATAAACAGCGCTAACAATTTTTTTGATATTTTAACATGAGTTGTAACTTCAATTATAAAGTCGGAACCGTTTCCGCCCAGAGCACTAAAATTGAATTGAGAAAAACGTAGTTTTTCGTGACCCTTGCATAGAGAGCTAAGATCAAGAATCTAAATTTTTTTTTAAAGATTGTAAATAATTGAGATAATTTGATTTATTTATACTAAAGTCGGGCAAATCAGAAAAATAACAATTAAAACATGCATTTCAGTATTAAAAAACTGTGGCACAATTTTTTTTTTTTTTTTTTTTTTTGAGGCAGAGATACATTCAAACTGAGTGAATTCTTATTTATCATTTCTGATAAAATAAACACACAGAATGTTTTGAATGCATTTACTAAAAACAGACGGATGCATATGTTCAGTGTTATGTGTTTAACACGCTTTAAAATGCTTAAAATACAAAATAGGTTTACATGAAATGATGTAGCAATATCCAATATTTCAACAGGAAATTATTTTAACACGAAAAAATATTTCGGTCGCCTCGGTTCCGTGTTAAACGATTTTCTCTGTATAAAATGTCTATGCACTTAATTGTTCGAAAACATGAAATATATCTTAATTACTGAAACAAGGAAGTGTGTAGGCACAATTGTAGGCTTTTCTGAACTTAACTTCATGTAAGCAGCCAAACAGGGGTGAATCGTAGGATCATTTCTTTTAAAATCGCTGAGATGTCTACTTACAGCTTACTGAAACAGCCAAAATAACTCTTAAAACATGTTACAGTTAAAGGGAAATTTTTAAAATAAGTTATTTGAAGTAAACTGTTTGTTTTCATTATGCAATTGAGTGATTGTACGAATAGTTGTAATGATAACACTGGAACTTAAAAGATAACTAAGTGAGAATTCCGTAATTTATTTTGCTGTTAGATAAGTTTTATACATTTTTTAGATTTTTTTGTATTAATTTGTGAAAAATGCAACGTATTGAAGGCGCATTGTACACATATTCCGTTGCATTTAAAAGCTAACACAGATCTGTTGATTTATTTACATACGTTATAAGCTTTGAAAAGTTATAAGAATAAAATGTATAGCAATAACTTCATGCATAACAGCTATCATCAGATAAAAAATTATGTATTCACTTTTCCCCATCACAGGGGCAAGAGCAACATCAAAATGGGCCGGACCAGTTGGGAGATTTATCAAATTCAAATACAGTCTTAAATTTTACCAACACCCACTTCATTGAAAAGTAAACATCAGAGTTAAAAAATATGGAACAGCTTTACTATGGTCCCTTTTTGGCGATTTTTTGATTCGGCGACAAAATCTTGTCGACAACCCAAGTTTGCCTTGCCGATGCCAATGGTAAACAATATGGCGGATCGGATGGCGCTGGTTTCGGAGATAATTGATCGTCGCCGTTAATTTTACTATGATTTATTTTAATGGCTTTTAAATATTTTCATGAAAAAAAAATTAAACAGATAACAAGCTTACATGTACATGTAGATTCGGTTTAATAAAATTTAATTACTTTTCTTTTTATGTGAGGAGGGCTGTGCCCCCCCCAAACCTCCCACCCTTTCTCTTTTTAGTAGATTAAATTAAATAATGCAAATAAATAATATTCTAAAGACAATACCTCACAAAAATCTATATAAATAAAATTAGACTTTTGTCTGTACATTTCTTGGAATTCAAAAATTTTGCGATTTCTATCCGTTTCAAGCACCTGGGAATCCGATGTGACCCTCAAAAAAAAGTTTGTCTGTCTGTCATTCTGTCATTCTGTCCGTGACGCTTTTTTTGTTTAAGCATCACGTAAAAACGACTGAAGCGAATGATATGAAATTCGGTGTCATGATAGGGGGTCACTGAACTTAAAACATAGGCGTCCAATTTTTAAAAAATCCTGATTGGATTTTGAGATTTTGCGAAAAACCTTTCAAACTGCGTAAATTTGTGTTCAAGCATCACGTAAAAACGACTGAAGCGAATGATATGAAATTGGGTGTCATGATAGGGAGTCACTCAACTTAAAACATAGGCGTCCAATTTTTAAAAAATCCTGATTGGATTTTGAGATTTTGCGAAAATCCTTTCAAACTGCGTAAATTTGTGTTCAAGCATCACGTAAAAACGACTGCAGCGAATGATATGAAATTGGGTGACATGATAGGTGGTCACTCAACTTAAAACATAGGCGTCGAATTTTAAAAAGATCTTGATTAGATTTTGAGATTTTGCGAAAATTGTTTCAAACTGCATAAATTTTTGTTCAAGCATCACGTAAAAAGCACTGAAGCGAATAATATGAAATTGGGTGTCATGATAGGTGGTCACTCAGCTTAAAACATAGGTATCGAATTTTAAAAAAATCTTGATTAGATTTTGAAATTTTGCAAAATCATTTCAAACTGCGTAAATTTGTGTTCGCACATCACGTAATAACTGCAAAGGTGAAAAAATGATATTTGGTGAAATGATAGGTGGTCATTCACCTTAAACTAGAAGCATCTAATTAAAAAAAAATCGATCAGATTTCGCGATTTTATGAAAATCGTTTAAAACTGAGTGAATCTTTGTTCCCGCATTACGTAATAACGACTAAACCGAATGATATGAAATTTGGTCACACGATAGATGGTTGCTCAACATAAACTATAGGAGTCCAAATTTTAAACATTTTTGTTAGATTTTGAGATTTTGTGAAAATTCTCTCAAAATAGTTTATATTTCTTCAAACATCACGTAATAACGACTAATACGAATGATACGAAATTTATTGATATGATAGGTAGTTGCTAATCTTAATTTATAGGCGTTGAGAATTTTTAAAATATTTTGATTACATTTTGAGATTTTTCGAAAATCGTTTTAAAATGCTGAAAATTTGTTCCAGCATCACGAAATAAAGACTGCAGGGAATGAAACGAATTTGATTGACATGATAGGTTGTCACTCAACTTAAATTCTAGGCTTCAAATTTTTCAAAAATGTTGATTAAATTTTGAGATTTTGCGAAAATTATTTCAATATGCGTAAATATTCGTTCGCGCATCACATAATTACGACTAAAGCGAATGAAATGATATTACTTAGTGACTCTCTAACCTGTAATATTTTAGCAATACATAAAAATTATAACTTCGCTTTCTTTACTTTGGCAACATTCTACATCCATTCTGTGTACTCCTACAATGCTGACGAAAGTTCTTGCTTTTTGGAAATTTGCATTCACTAACCCGTCGAGGACGGGTACTTCAGCTAGTAACAAATAAAAAAGATAAAAAATTAAAATATATTTTAGCATTCTGGCAAAAGATCACGTAAGCAAAAGTATAGAACTAGTTTAAATCACAACAAACAATGCTTATCTCATACCTTAATTAAAATCGCTAAATTATTGCAATATTGCAATAATAAAATCAAAATATCAAATATTATATTAATAACGAAATTATTTGTTGCTCCTACCCTTAACAAATAAACAAAGGAAATCATAACAAATAAAAACAAACAATGCTTATCACATACCTTGATTAAAATAGTTAAATTATTGCAATATTGAAATAATAAAATCAAAATATCAAATAATTTTTCACTGTATAAAATATTAATAACGTAATTATTTGTTGCTTCTACCCTTAACAAATAAACAGTCGATATCAAAAATATTTACCTGAAACGTACTATCAAAAGAATGTGTTTATTCATACAAAACTGCATAGAAAACAGTCAGTATGAACCTGAACATCCATTTTAAATTTAAAAAGTAATTAAATAATAAAAATGTAAAATAAAGCCATAAAGCACATTGTCATAACCATTTTCCGGAAACAAACCGCCGGGTTGAGGTTTACCATATCTTCCGATCATCAAACGGCGGGGTTATCATAATGGCTTCCTTTATCGCGCCAAGAAAAAGTCGCCAATAAAAGCGCGCCAAAGGACCCAAACTAAAACTGTACCAATAATGTAATACAATAAATACTGACTATATCCGTATTAAAGGTGTAAGTAAAAGTTTGATATAAATTTCAAATGACTAATTATTCATAATAATTAAAAACACTTAGATTGTAAACAGTTATAAATTATTAAGGAAACGTTATACAAATAATTAATTTATTATTACTTAAATTAGAAATGCTGTTGTTTTGAAAAAGCCTCACACGTCAAAGGGCTTTAGAGCAAGCACCTTTAAAAATTAGGAACGTTATAGCCTGGAATAAATTAAATCTGCTTCATTGAGATATGTTCTATGCACTATTGTACACAGCATCATGAACTATTTAAGCAAGCAAGTATTTGGGCATGTAGGCGGAAGCCTCCATCTGAAGTTTACGCCCACTACATTTTTAGAATGGTTATAATTTTCTGTGTGTGAGAAACCGAGACTTTTCAGCTGGACAAAAGAGAAAATAAATATTTTGAATAAATATATAAAAAAATATATAAATATATAGGTGCCTCAGTTTTTAAAGGAATCTATAGAGTACTGTTTAAATTTTTCAGGAATTTTTTTGTATTATGTTGTAAAAAGCACTTATGGAAAGCTTTTTCCTTTTTTACGCATACAGTATTTTTTTTTTTCATTTTGTTAATTAATATAATATTTTTACAATGGATACTGACTATTCGTATCGTAGGTATAAGTAAAAGTTGGAAATCATTTCAGAGGACTTATCATTTATAATAATTAAAACACTTCGGTTGTAAACAGTTATAAATTATTAAGGAAACATTATACAAATTATTAATTTATTATTATTTAAATTAGAAATGCTGTTGTTTTGAAAAATCCTTCGACGTCAAAGGGCTTTAGAGCACCTTTAAAAATTAGAAACGTTATAGCCTGGAATAAATTCAAACTGCTTCATCGAGAAATGTTCTATGCACTATTGTACACAGCATCATGAACTATTTAAGCAAGCAAGTATTTGGGCATGTAGGCGGAAACCTCCATCTGAAGTTTACGCCCAGTTCATTTGTAAGAATGGTTATAATTTTCTGTAAGTGAGAAGCAGAGACTTTTAAGCTGGACAAAAGAGAAAAGAAATATTTTCAATAAATATAGAAAAAAATGTAGGTTCCTCATTTTTTGAACAAATCCATAGAGTACTGATTCCATTTTTAAGAGTTTTTTTTTTTTTTTTTTTTGTATTATGTTGTAAAAACACTTACAAAAAGTTTTTTCTTTTTTTTCCGTATACAGTGCCCTCTTAATTTTTTTTCATTCTCTTAAATAATATAATATTTTTATTATAGATACTGACTATGTATCCGTATGAAAGGTATAAGTAAAAGTTTGAAACCATTTCAAATGACTAATCATTTATAATAATTAAAACACTTCGATTGCAAACAGTTATAAATTATTAAGCAAACGTTATACAAATATTAATTTATCATTACATAAATTAGAAAAGCTCTTGTTTTGAAAAAGCCTTAGACGTCAGAGGGCTTTAGAACACCTTTAAAAATTAATAACGTTAGTCTCGTATAAATACAAGCTGTTTCATCGCCAAATGTTCTATGTACTATTGTACACAGCTATGTTTATAATTATTTTTATCATAAAAATATTTAAAAGCCATGAAAATAAATCATAGCAATATTAACGGCGACGATCAATTGTCTCGGAAATCAGAGCTAGCTGATCCGCCAAATTGTTTACAATTGGCATCGGCAAGGCAAACTTGGGTTGGCGACAAGCTTTTGTCTCCAAAACAAAAGCGCGCCAAAAAGGACCAATACTAAAGCTGTTCCATAATTTCTTTTCTCTTTTGTCCAGCTTAAAAGTCTGCTTCTAACCTACAGAAAATTATAACCATTTTTACAAATGAAGTGGGCGTAAACTTCAAATACAGGTTTCCGCCTCCATGCCCAACTACTTGCTCGAATAAATAGTTCGTGAAGCTGTGTACAATAGTGCGAAGAACATTTGGCGATGAAGCAGCTTGTAATTAATCCAGAGTTTAACGTGATTAATTTTTGAAGGTGTTTTAAAGCCCCCCCCCGCCCCCCCCCCCGACGTCTATCGCTTTTTCAAAACAAGAGCTTTTCTAATTTATTTAATAATAAATTAATAATTTGTACAACGTTTGCTTAATAATTTATAACTCTTTACAACCGAAGTGCTTTTAATTATTATAAATGATTAGTCATTTGAAATGGTTTCAAACTTTTACTTATACCTTTCATACGGATACATAGTCAGTATCTATAATAAAAATATTATATTATTTAAGAGAATGAAAAAAAATTAAGAGGGCACTGTATACGGAAAAAGAAAAAGAAAATCTTTTTGTAAGTGTTTTTACAACATAGTACAGAAAAAAAAAAAAAAAAAAAAAAAAAAAAAAACTCTTAAAAATTGAATCAGTACTCTATGGATTTGTTCAAAAAATGAGGAACCTACATTTTTTTCTATATTTATTGAAAATATTTCTTTTCTCTTTTGTCCAGCTGAAAAGTCTCACCTACAGAAAATTATAACCATTCTTACAAATGAACTGGGCGTAAACTTCAGGAGCAGGTTACCGCCTACATGCCCAACTACTTGCTTTCTTAAATAGTTCATAATGCTGTGTACAATAGTGCATAGAACATTTGGAGATGAAGCAGCTTGAATTTATTCCAGGGTTTAACGTTTTTAATTTTTAAAGGTGTTTTAAAGGCCTGTGATGTTTATAGCTTAAAAAAAAAACAGTTTTTCAAATTTATATAATAATAAACTAATAATTTGTACAACGTTTGTTTAATAATTTGTAACTCTTTACAACCGAAGTGTTTTTAATTATTATAAATGATTAACCATTTGAAATGGTTTGAAACTTTTACTTATACCTTTGATACGAATAGTCGGTATCCATTATAAAAATATTATATTATTTAACAGAATGAAAAAAACAAATTAATGTGGGCACTGTATACGGAAAAAAAGAAAAAACTTTTTGTAAGTGTTTTTTAGAACATAATACAAAAAAAAAAAAATATCTTGAAAATCGAATCAGTTTTCTATTCATTCGTTTAAATAATGAGGCACCTATATATATTTCTGTATTTATTGAAGATATTTCTTTCTCTTTTGTCTAGTTTAAAAGTCTGTTCTCTTCCTCTACAGAAAATTTTAATCATTCTTACAATTGAAGTGGGCGTAAACTTCAGATGCAGGTTTCCGCCTACATGCGTAATTACTTGGCTCACTTAAATAGTTCATGATGCCAATTACATTATTTTAATAGAACTCATTATTATTTGGAAAGATCGCAATGAATTATTGAATTTTTTAAAGATGAAACCTTTTGTTTACTGTTCTCGGAGCTTAATAATCTGTATTCAGGGCCCGAGTAAGATCCTACATCCATAGGCGAAATTAAAATCATCCGCCCCACACATAGCTCTTTTACTTTCATATATCCAGCATGCTATTATTGCGTTCAGTATTTAGAAAATATAATCTAGAGGGAAAACAGCAAAATAAATTACAAGGGAAGTAAGTACGAAAAAATTTTTGGAAGTGCTTTAATGTTTTTATAAAGTACATTTTTGAACGCATAAAATTCATGTACATGTCATATATTGGGAGAGGCATGCATAGTCATTCCTCCAGCCAAACGGCTTATGTCACTGAAAGTGACCAGTCTCGACGAAATGAATGTACTCAACGTAAATACTTTTTAATAACAATGAGAGGGTCGGGATTGCCTTCATCAGCTGAATTCCGCTTGCGATTTATGGAAAAAGATAGAAACGAATTAAACAATAAATAAAAATAAATAAATAAATGCACCCTAGGCCAAATTAGAAACACCGTCCCGTCTGTCTTTCCTACTTATCGAAAATCACAATCTTTTGTTACAATTGATGGGGCGTAAACATCAGGAGGAGGTTTCGACCTACATGCGCAAACGGTTGCTCAAATTGTTTATGATGAGGATTTTACTTCAGCAGAATTCATCCTTATTTTCAAAGAACAGGATGGATGCTTTAAATATTTAATGAAATGTTATTGTGTACTGTTTGGGGAGCTTTTGCTTAAAATGTTCATTCAAACTTTACTGATAACATTATTTTGTAAAAAATTTGACTAAATGTTCATTATTAAAGATTAAAAAATTGAATGTATGCTGTAAATTGTGAGGGAGGGCGCGCGAAACCGTAAGTTAGCCTTTGTTGGGGGGGGGACATTTAAAGGTTGAGAACCGCTGGATTAATCAGTAGAAACTGTAGCAATGATCCTTTGTAAGCGTCGTTCTTGAAACGAGGAAAATGCAGATTGACGTTTTTGGTGTAGAAGTGGCGATAGGGAGAACTATTTAATTCAGTAACGTTAATGGGAAATTATAACTGATTATGCGCATGCAAGACCCAAAAACCAAGAGAGTAACTATGAAAAGTCAGGAATATGAAATGAAAATCAAAAATAAATCACCGGAGGATTAATCGCGTACGAGAATGTCATTGCAATAATGTGTACAAAAAAGGTCCCAAGTGCTTATAATATTCTCCTGGCAATGACTTAGGTCCTAGATCCTGATGATCCTGGCAATAACGTTTCAAAATATTAATAGATGAAGATACATTCTCTTTAAACAAAAAACAAAATTAAAAACAAAAGTAAAAATCAAGAATTTTTTACCGTTTTAATATCCGGGGAAAATGTCAACTACAGCACGTTCGCGTTGTTCTCAGTGGCATCTGGACGGCCGTGTGAAGTTTACAGGCAGCCATGCCACTACCAAGTCTGTAGACAAGGAGGGAAATTGGGGCTCAACCCCTCTCCTAAACTTTTAGGCACAAAAAGCGTAGAATATTGAAAAACTGCCACATCGCGAAACATAGAACTCCCCAGACTTTTTTTTTTAAGTGTTATGTATGGGTGATTAGAATTTAATTCTTATATGTAAATTTAAAAATATTGTCTGCGAAATAGATGAAGGTAAATAAGACTTCGACTTCTGTAGAATTAATTTGAAAATTATATCAACCAGAAATTTCAACAGGACATTTTCTCACTATAAAATTTATTATCCGGTTAGCAGGATTGTTTTTTTTTCTCAATGGTTGGTAGATTCTAGAAACCCTATCCTTTCGGATAAGGTGACTTTTTTATTACAGATAGATAGCTGGTCCCTGGCACGCACAAGCGGTTCCATATTGGAAGGGGAATTTTTATGCGAAGGGAGGGAGAAAGGGAATACAATACAACCCTGAGCCCCGGGAAACGGGTAGATCACGGACTAAGAGGCTTTAGGACGATCATCGGGAAGCGGCAGACGGGCGAAACTGCGTCAGCCGGGTCATCCTCTGAAAGGAAAATATGCAACCCCCCTTTAATGATTAACGGGATGGGCGCTATCTGACGACACACGGCGTAAGCATCTCCCGCGCAGTGCTTCCGTTGATATTTGTTTACGATTTAGCTACTAATACACGACGCATGCGCCAAAAAATTAATGGGTACGACTCCCAGCGCCACCTTTTAGGCTAATTTCATTTAGTTCTTTCACAATGCCTGGATGATTGTCCTGTACCCTCTTAGTCCGTGGGGTAGACAATTACAAAGCGAGCCTGGGTACTGAACGCCAGGAAGTGTTGTGACGTCACAACACAGGATGGACTTTTCACCAATAAATGCATTGTAATCATAGGGAAAAGTAGCAGAAGCTATGATGTTTTGTGCCTTTTTCGGATATTAATGGTAAGTCAGCATTGTTTAGTCTTAATACAACATACTTGTTAATAGTTAATAAGCTGTAGTGTGCATAATATAAAACTGCCATATTTTGCCTTAGTTTTATTGATTTCTGTTCTTTTGTTCTAGCAATCACTATGCCCCCCCCCCTTTGCTGCGTCCCAGGCTGCATAGCTAATTAAAAAAGAGGAGAAAATGTAAAGTTTTCAAGTATCCCAAAATCGAAGAAAAGCGTTCTGAATGGATTAAAAAAATTCCGAGGGAAAATATGTCCCCAAGAAAAAATACATATGTTTGTACTGAGCGAATTATCGAAAAGATGATGTTTTAAAAGGCGACACTATTTTAAAATCGGATGGGACACTTTTAACTGTAAAAAGGAAGCATTATAAATTAAAACTGAATGCTTTAGAGAGCATTTTTTCGAGCTTACCAGTCTATATATCCGATATTACAAAAAAAAAAAAAAAAAAAAAAAAAAAAAAGAGCTGATCCTACTAAAAGAAGAGAAAACGCTTTGGAAAAAGATATTGAGGAAACTAAAGAAAATAGTGGAAAGGAAAATATAAATTCTTTTCAAGAATTGAAATTAAGAAATAAATCAAGAGTTTCATGGCACTTCTATGTTAAAGAAAATTTCATCATTTATTATAAATTAAACGCTGATCCCCTTCCACTGCACATATCAAGCAGCTTAAAGGTCAATGCGGATCTCACGGTTGATTTATTTATAAACAAAACTAAAAAAAGAACTTAAAAAAAAACTTAAAAAAAAAATGTTTGCTGGATACTTAGAAATAAAAAAATTGAAGGTATTCAATAAAGAAACATTCCCAGCTAAACAGTTTATTGGAATTTGTTGAAAATTCTGAAATAACTATGAACATACATTCGAAAATTTACTCAAAAAAGAAAATGTATTACTGCATCTATTATAAAAATATTGTATTATTTATTATAAAAATATTGTATTAATTAACTAAAAGAAAAAATACTCAGCATTGTAAACTTAAAAAAAGAAAAAAAAAACTTTTTGTAAGTGTTTTTTACAACATAATACAAAAAAAAATTCTCTTAAATATTAAATCAGTACTCTATGGATTCGTTCAAAAAATGAGGCACCTACATTTTTTCGATATTTATTGAATATATTTCTTTTCACTTTTCTCAAAGTTAAAAGTCTCTGCTTCTCACCTATAGAATATTATAACCATTCTTACAAATGAACTGGGCTTAGGCGGAAACTTCAGGTACAGGTTCACTTTTTCAAAAGAATAGCTTTTCTAATTTATGTAATAATAAATTAATATTTGTATAACGTTTGCTTAATAATTTATAACTGTTTACAACCGAAGTGTTTTAATTATTATAAAAGATAAGTCATCTGAAATGATTTCAAACTTTTACTTATACCTTCGATACGAATAGTCAGTATCCATTATAAAAATATTATATTAATTAACAAACTGAAAAAAAATAAAAATACTGTGAGCACTGTATACGGAAAAAAGGAAAAAGCTTTCTATAAGTGCTTTTTACAACATAATACACAAAAAAATTCTGAAAAATTTAAACAGTACTCTATAGATTCGTTTAAAAAATGAGGCACCTATATATTTTTTATATATTTATTCAAAATATTTCTTTTCTCTTTTGTCCA
The DNA here is from genome assembly GCA_038373885.1 of Cheiracanthium punctorium. Taxonomy (NCBI): domain Eukaryota; kingdom Metazoa; phylum Arthropoda; class Arachnida; order Araneae; family Cheiracanthiidae; genus Cheiracanthium; species Cheiracanthium punctorium. The sequence goes on from JAWZYV010015505.1 coordinate 16,103, forward strand.
GCTGAAAAGTCTCGGTTTCTCACATACAGAAAATTATAACTATTCTAAAAATGTAATGGGCGTAAACTTCAGATGGAGGTTTCCGCCTACATGCACAAATACTTGCTTGCTTAAATAGTTCATGATGCTGTGTACAATAGTGCATAGAACATTTCTCGATGAAGCAGATTGAATTTATTCCAGGGTATAACGGTCCTAATTTTTAAAGGTGCTCTAAAGCCCTTTGACGTCTAAGGCTTTTTCAAAACAACAGCATTTCTAATTTAAGTAATAATAAATTAATAAATTGTATAACGTTTCCTTAATAATTTATAACTGTTTACAATCTAAGTGTTTTTAATTATTATGAATAATTAGTCATTTGAAATTGTTTCAAACTTTTACTTATACCTTTAATACGGATATAGTCAGTATTTATTATATTACATTATTTTACTGAATGAAACAAAAAAGTTACTGAGCATCGTATACTTAAAAAAAAATAATAATAATAACAATTTTGTAAGTGTTTTTTACAACATGATACAAAAAAATTCTCTTATAATTTTAATCAGTTCTCTATAGATTCGTTTAAATAATGAGGTACCTATATATTTTTCTATATATTGACAATATTTCTTTTTTCTTTTGTCCAGTTTAAAAGTCTCTTTTTGTCCTCTACAGAAAATTTTAATCATTTTTACAATTGAAGTGGGCATAAACTTCAGATGCAGGTTTCCGCTTACATGCGTAATTACTTGGCTCACTAATAGTTCAAGATGCTGATTACATTATTTTAATAGAACTCATTATTATTTGGAAAGATCGCAATGAATTATTGATTTGTTTAAAATTGAAATCTTTTGCTTACTGTTCTCGGTGCTTAAAAATCTGTGTTCAGGGCCCGATTAAGGTCCTACATCCATAGGCGAAATTAAAATGATCCGCCCCTCTTTTACTTTCATATATCCAGCATGCTATTATTGCGTTCAGTTTTTAAAAAATGTATAGTCTAGAGGAAAACAGTAAAATAAATTACAAGGGCAGTAAGTACGAAAAAATTTTTGGAAGTGCTTTAATGTTTTCATAAAGTACATTTTTGAACGCATAAAATTCATGTACAAGTCATATATTGGGAGAGGCATCCAAAGTCATTCATGCAGCCAAATAGCTTATAACACTGAAAGTGACAAGTGTCGACGAAATGAATGTACTCGACGTAAATACTTTTTAATAATAATGAGGGGGGGGGGGGATTCTGCATCAGCTGAATTCCGCTTGCGATTTATAGAAAAAGAAAGAAAAGAAAAGAAATAAATAAATGCAACCCTATGTCAAATTAGAAGCACGGTCCCGTCTGTCTTTCCTACTTATCGAAAATCATAATCTTTTGTTTCAATTGAAGGGGCGTAAACATCAGAGGGGGGGAGGGTTTCCACCTACATGGGCAACGTTTGCTCAATTTTTTTATTCTGCGGATTTTATTTCAGCAGAATTCATCCTTATTTTCAAAGAACAAAATGGATGTTTAAAATTTTTAATGAAATGTCTTTGTGTACTGTTTGGGGAGCAGCTTTAATATTGGTCTTTTTTGACACGCTTTTGTTTTTGCGACAAAAGCTTGTCGCCAACCCAAGTGTGCCTTGCCGATGCCAATTGTAAACAATATGGCTCTGATTTCCGAGATAATTGATCGTCGCCGTTTATTTTGCTATGATTTATTTTAATGGCTTTCAAATATTTTTATCATAAAAAAAATTATATAATACAAGCTTAAATGTACATATAGATTCAGTTTAATAAAATTTAATTATTTTTCTTTTTACCCCCCCTCTTTCCTCCTTTTAGTAGAATAAATTAAATAATGCAAACAAATAATATTCTAAAGACAATACCTCACAAAAATAACATAAATAAAAAAGACAAAAACTTAAAATATATTTTAGCATTCTCAGAAAAGATTACATAAGCAAAAGTAAAGAACTAGTTTAAATCATAACAATCAAGGTATGTTTATCTCATACCTTGATTACAATCGCTAAATTATTGCAATATTGAAATAATAAAATCAAAATATCAAATATTATATTAATAACGAAATTATTTGTTGCTTCTACCCCTAACAAACAAACAAAGGAAATGATAACAAATAAAAACAAAAAATGCTTGTCTCATACCTTGATTAAAATCGCTAAATTATTGAAATATGGAAATAATAAAATAAAAATATCGAAAATTACTTCGCTGTATAAAATATTAATAACGTAATTATTTGTTGCTTCTACACTTAACAAATAAACAATCGAGAACGAAAATATTAGCCTAAAACGTACTATCAAAAGAATGCTTATTCATACAAAACTGTATATAAACAGTCAGTATGAACCTGAACATCTATTTTAAATTTCAAAAATAATTAAATGATAAAATTTAATGTAAAATAAACCATAAAGCGCATTGTCGTCATCGCCATTTTCCGAAAACAAATCGCCGAGCTTTAGGTTTACCATATCTTAACTTCCGATCATGGCGGGGTTACCATATTGGCATCCTTTATCGCGCCAAGAAAAAGTCGCCAAATAAAAAGTGCGCCAAAGGAACCATACTTAAGCTGTACCAAAAAGGTAATATCATTTGAATTTTATAATTGTAAATAAACTGCTTAAATCTTATGAAGCTCATTATTCAAACAAATGCGTGATGATAAGGCTATAGACTGCATTTAAATCTGTTAAATCTGCCAAGTGGTTCCGCCCATTTTGCTGCCACTCCCACCCTTGTAATGGGAAAAACAAATATATGAATTTTTTAACATGAAAACTGTTATGTGTGAATTTCTTGTTTATTAATAAGTTTTTAATGATTCTAATGTACGTAAGTAGATCAACAAACCTGTGTTAGTTTTTCGATACGGCAGAAGTCGCTATATTGCTCCTCTAATATAGAATACTTGATAAAGAAAAATGTCTTCAGTTTGTTTGGGTCTAATTTAATAGAAATTTCTTCAATTTAATTGTTTTTTTTTCAATTCATTCATTCAAATAGAATTCAGCTTAAAATTTCGTTGAATCTAACAGTTGTGCATGAAATTCGAAAATATCAAAAACGTATTCGGAAAAATAAAAAATGCCAAAGGAGCGTAACATTTAAAATGGGCGGATTGTAAATTCACTTTTTTTAAATTTAATTTCTACCGTCGCACAGTGGAGTATTTGTGTCAAAATCCTGGCCAAAAATATTTTTCATGTGTTTTAACGTTAAAATCATTACTGTTGACTTTTGACTTACTTTTTAGTATTATATACTTCTTAAATTATATAAAAAAGCGTGTTGTCGCCAAATTTGGCGATATATCGCTAAACGACTCGAAGTTGGTTTCTAACAAATGCCTTGTCCGGGGAGTGTCCCTTACTGGGATGTACTGCTTTTGTATAATGCCACTTATAAATGTAATACTACGCGGCTGTCGATCTAACGATCTGGAGTTTTGGGCGATTTTCTCCAGATGTCACGTGAAATACGCATTAGAGCCTCTTAAAAAGCCCTCCGCAAAGGCAACCTTCCCGTAAGGAAAATAGCCGTGCCTTAACCCAGCGGTTCTCAACCTTTTAACTTCGCCCACCCCCAACAAAGGCTAACTTACGGTAGCGCCCCCCCCCTTCACATTGTTCAGCCTACATTCAGTTTTTTAATCTTTAACAATGAACATTGAGTCGAATTTTCTACAAAATAATGTTATCAGTAAAGTTTGAATGAACATTTTAAGCGAAAATGGATATATTTTTGAGTAAAAATGAGAATAAATAATGTGATTTTTTAAAATCGTGCATCATTACTTGATCTTTGGTTTTTCTCGTGCCTCCCCTGGAAACGCTCTGCGCCCTCTTGGGGGGCACACCCCACAGGTTGAGAAACGCTGCCTTAACCACAATAAAAATATATAAATGTAATACTTTACTTATAATAATAATTCGAAACGGCCACCACTTTATCTCTTCTTATCTTATTATAAAAGAAGGTGTCTGTGTGTGTGTGTGTGTGTGTGTGTCTGTCGGCAGCGTTACGGACAAACGGCTACACCTAGAAACGCCAAATTTGGTACTCTGGAAGATGTAAATATGTAGTTGTGCACCTCGAAGCGATTTTTTAAAAATTCGACCTAGATTTTTTTTAATTTTATGTTTCATGCGATTTTTGGCATTTTTTCTCACCTAATTCGTAATGACGGCGGAAATTACGCTTGCAGCAAAACGGCATTTGTATCATCGGATACAGGAGAAAATTTTCTTTTAAAAACAGTTTGTTTTGAATACGTAACATGATTTACCGATTTTTAGGAATTTTTTTACTAACCATGTGTTTCGACAAATTTTTCGTAAAATAATTTTAAAACTGTCGCATCTTGAATTCTATCCGTCATAACTTTTTGATATTTTGACAAATGGTGAAACATTCTTTTCTCTCTCTTTTAAAACAAAAACGAAAAATTTATGTAAATTAGATGATTTTTTACGAATTTTAATGCAGCCCAATGTTTAGAATTTAATAGCATCAACGCGATCTTACGCCATTCATTACATTGCGATCACGGCACGAGAATTTATGTTCAGTTGTTGCCACAGAAAGGATTAGAAAAAAGTGTTTTTTCAACCAATCGAGTTTTTAAATGGGATATCGGAATTTCAATTCGCAAGTGAGGATCTATGACGTCAAATGCTTTAAGATACGTAAAAATTACGCCATAATTTTAAAACATTTATCCCTTTTTTTAACACAAGGAGGCGATATTTTGATTAAAACTTACTTTAGAAATAAACTGACAAATTCATGAATATTATTATTATTATAAGTGGCATTTTAATCCGTGCTTACTTAAAAATTGAAATATTTTAACGCGGCTGAAAATGTTCTTTATTTTAAAAGCTACAAAATTCATTTTAAAGCGGGATATATTAAAAATTTTCTATTTACTTTTTATTTTTCGCATTTAATTATGTTGCAGGCATATATGTTTCCTAACATATGCATGTTGCGAGTATAGTTTTAATTTTAACGTTGGATTACGTTCCTCCATAGTGTCCTATTCTAAATTTCAATGTCGTTGTAAATTTTAATATGATACATTTTGAAAGCTATTGAGCAAAATATCCAAATTAACTCCCTCAACCAACCGGGGTATCTTTTACGGTAGTTAAACAGTGACGTCATAAATTTAAAAAAACGCCTGAAATTTGTAAACTCTGCAACTCCTAACGCCCTGTCACAGTTATAGAGATTCTAAATCGCTCCTCGAGATTACAAAATTTGATGGGTACTTACGTATTATCCCAGCGGTCCGCCAAGACAAGCGAATTTTTGACAAGATAAATGCCGGGCACGTGGAATTATTAATGGTTTTGAATACGATTGGCGACAATTTAGCAACTCATTTGACTAAAAAATAGTTTGGCGAGAATGATCGCCGGGATAATACGTAAGTACCGTTTGATGTTTTCAGTAGACAGAACTATGAAGGATTTATAAGATATCTTTATATTGGATACATGGATATTTAAGTTGGCACTGCTTGAATATTTTTCACCACGGTGAGATTAAATGTTTGCGGTGCTAAATACGCCAATCTTACAAAACTATGCATAAATTAAACATGTATGGAGAGCTTCCTTAATAGCAACTATTATGTAAATGAATAATGTTAATGGTAATGCGTAAATTGCAAAGAATCGCCATAGAATAAAAAAGTCCCATTTGTGCGAAATAATGTAAGCTGTTTCGTTAAATTGAGCATTAAAGAGGGAGAAGCGAAGATAGATAGTATTAATATGCGTAATAGGTAGTATTATTAGATTTGTAAGGGTAATATGAATAAATCACAATATAGTACGTTTATAAATGTTTCATGATATTAAAAGTGTTCTGTTTATCTTTTTTCAAGGGTTGTTTTACAACCAACTGAACGATAAGTAATTCTAATTTGCGTTGATATATCCCGCAGTAATTTCAACAGAGGAGATTACTTGACTTTTTTTTAAAGTGAAATTCTGTTTTGTCACATGCAGATATGATTTTAGTGAAATATTCACTTCTTCCCGTATGAAGAGCGGGTACTCAGCTGTTTTAAAATAAACAGTTGTCCATTTCATGTAGTGTCTGAGGTATTTAATGCTACAACTTGAACCTAAAAACAGTATGATGTAGAAATAACACATTTTGAAAGACAGGAGTTCTCTGCAAACCGCCAAGCTTTTCACTTTTCTGATCGCGAATGACACTGACGTAGTTTTTTGAGTCATTATATTGCAATGATGCCAGGTTAGTACTCATGACGCTAACTTTACATCATAAGTCAAATAATTTTGCTTTTATTTTAGATTCACATCACTGGAATTAATTGGAATTACACATGTAAGGAAAATTTTCGTTTCCTACCGTGCGAAGAACGGGCACGCAGCTAGTGTCGAATATAGTAATCCGCAGAGACTTAAATATCCCGACTATGAGAAAGCACCTCAGCCACCTCGTCTCAAACTTTTACGCAAGCTTCAACAATCTGCCAAACGAAATCATTGCTGAGATCCCTGATTACGACGAAAGTGACCCAGCGCACCGCAGACGCCCTAGGGCGGCCCTGCGCCTCCTTGAGCCCCCCCTAAATTACGTCAGACGACCGAGCAACCCGCCCTGAGAATTCCGCATTTTGCGGGGGGAGGACGGGTCGGCCACCACATCTGACACACCCCCTCTTCTCAAGCTACGTCACCACCATCCATCACCACCTGTCAACGCCAGCCTCTTCATCGAGCTCTCTCAAGCTACATCACCCTCTCATCATCCATCTTCATGTCAAACGCCAGTCTTTTCCTCGATGATCGACCGTCTGTCTATTTACTGACTAGACTGAATTAACGCCCAATCCTTAGGGCCTTTTAAATACACGATATAATATGACACACTTTAAATTACACACTGGATATAAAAGCTATTGCTCTAGGTGCTCCATTAAAAACACCCCTATTCAGTCAGTCAGTAAATATAATACTACTTATCAACAAATCAATTTTTATCATAAAAGTTTTCAGATTTTTCACTTTTCTAAATGCAGTTACTATAAGGATCTTAGTTTTCTAATGACTTCTGAAGATTAACTTTTTCATTCCGATTCTTTTGAACTCCGATATTCGTCTTCACTTAAAATCACTTTCTTTTTCTTATCCTTCTTCCTTCTTCCTTTTTTTTTTTTTTTTTTTTTTTGTGTGTGTGTGTGTGTGTGTGTGTGTGTGTGTGTGTGTATGTGAGAGAGAGAGACCACCCCCTCTGGAAGAAGTTATAGGGTCTCACTGCTGGCCTTTATCTAGAGCAGATCATATAAGGGCACTGCTTAAAAGAAGCCCCCTTTGCAAACCCATAAAATCTCATTCCAAGCTCGAGGAGAAAGTAATTTATTTCAAGCCAGCACTTCAAAAGGACTTAAAGAGCTAGCACGTGCTTCTGTTTACACACTCACACTCCAATGACCCGAAGTCACAGTTGCCAACCTTTGACATCCAAAAATGGGGAGCTTTTGCTTTGGACACAATTTACGACATAAATGGAAAACTAAGCTGTAAATAGATGGGACTATTTACAGGACTAAGAAAGGGCAATTTTGGAATATGTAGAAATTTTCTTCTTATAGCAAATTTACATCAGAAAAATAACAAATTACATACTGAATTTAAAATACCGATGTTAAATCTTAACTGAAATGAAATTTTATATACCTTTATCCAAACACTTGCACATAATTTATAAATTATGAGAAATAGAAGCGCGTATGTTTGTATCCCTTTTGCGATCACCCGTCGAAAAATTATCGAAAAAATAAAAATGGCGCTATATAAATAATTTTTTTTTTATAAAAATGGTGGATGTTGGGGGAACATTTTTTTTCTTGGAATAGACACTCAATACTGTAATAATTACGATTATAGTTGAAATTAGGCGCGACAAGCCGCGACACACCTTCAAAAAGCTTTTTGAAATGTGGATTTTTGAAAAAAAATTAGAAAAAAAAAAGTTTACAATTTTTAAAAATATTTTTTCAAGCTAATAGATACATATAATTAAAATACATATCTTTTACTACAATTATACTTAGTATCAAATCAGTAAATTAATTTAAAGAGCCCGTAAAAAATGCAAGACGAAGTAATAGAAAACGCTGAAATCTCTTGCTGTAAATGAAGAAACTTGCTTTTAAACTGAGTGTTGCATCTTTTGGATATGAAGTATGGTTGAAAAACATGTATTACATGATGCATCAGTTACTATCAGTTATGCTATCCAAAAACATATATATTACTGTTTTTAAACAAATTTTAAATTTTCGACTTTTGGCCAGGATTTTGATACGAATACTCTACTGTGCGTCGTTGGAAAATGTGGAGCCAAATATTCAAATTATTTTTTCTTGGTATAAGAAATAAACATTTCAAATTTATATCGTATATTTAATTTATTCACACAAAAAATATAAAACATACAAAATGACAAATTAAACTATTTTTTTAAATATAAAATAATTCGACATTTAGTTTTAGAGCAGATGCAAAGTTACATCCGTGTCTGAAGAGTTATATGGTCTGTGGAGCTGGTATTTGGTCACTCCACTTTCCACTCGAAGAGTCAATAGGACTTAAGGGTTACATAATCTTATTCCATATTTTCCGAACTAATATGATAACACTCTCTGGGTCACATCTCTTCCTGGGCAAAGGCATGTAGCTAAAGTGTTATCGCTGTAATTATCGCCAGTAGCGGATACAGGGGAGGGGCTAGGGGGCTTCAGCCCTCCCCAAAAGAGATTGCTCAAGGGTAACATTCTGCTTTATTATACACTTTAAATAGCTAAAATGATCATATTTTATTACTTAGCCCCTCCCAAAAGCCTAATACACTGGTTTAGACTAAAATTTTGATTTATAGTACATTTTAATTGGGTGAAATAAGCTTTTTAAAAAATTTAGCCCCTCCCAAAAAAAATTTCTGGATCTGCCACTGATTATCGCAGAATATGTTGCTCTAATGGCGGGCACTTGCCGTATAGGCATTCGTCGCTACAGAGGTCGGATTTACTGGCGTCTTTATTATGGAGGCACCTATTAGGTAGACCAGGGTTGCCTCCTATAAAGGGGCATACGAAATTACACCCAAGCCCTTGCCGTTAATAAAACCTGAACCCGTGAAGTGGTAGAATGGCTCTCTAACCACTACACAGCTCGGGCGGCATATAGCAGAATACGATATATAAAGGCTACAGCTAGGATTGCATTTGAAGTGGGCGTATTGTCACCTAATTTCTTATGCAGTATCCTCCCTCGGGATAGCAGTTTAGTCAGAGCAGTCCAGTCAGAGAAACAATTATTTCAAGAAACACGTTTTAAATGAATAAAGAATTTAATCAAAAATAAGCAAAATACAAATCTACCATTTAAACTCTGCACCCCAAACACAGAAGTTTTTATAAATGTTTTGTACCAGAGGCGAAAATACTCTGAAAGTGGGTTGTGCTGGCATGTAATGCTATCTCATATTTTGAAAACGTTACGTTTTATGCAGACTTTTTTTCATCCTAAGATTCTTTTCGAATACCTGAGGATGTGCGAATAATGCGCTCTTGGGAAATGCTAGCAATATTCGTCCGATTTGAGACGGTGATTTTTAATTTTTAGTTCCATTTTAAGAGTACGTAAATATTTTTCCGTTGAAAACAGTATTTGAAAGTGAACAATTTAGGAATCTGAACGTTTTCTTTCACTTCAAAGGATTACAAGATATTAACTGTGAATTTTTCAGAAATCTGCATTATTGAGCTAGTCTTGCTCATTGCAGTTGTAATGAAACAAGTACCCGTTTTACAAGCCATATCGAGAGAAACAGCTTTAGCAACTTTGGGAACGGATCCGGTATCCCTGAAAATTTTGAACCAGTTACAGGACTGGCGGTTAAAAAGGATTTGTGAGCAGAAGTGGTTTGAAACTGATTATCTTGTCTTTTGAAAGAATTGAAAAGAGAAAGGAAGAGAAAAAAGAAAAAAAAAAAAAAAAAAAGAAAGAAAGAAATTATCCCAGTCACATTGAAGAATTTGTGAGCATGTATAAAAATGGTTATAATTTCAAAGTGTGTTTCGGCAGTCACTGCATATATTAGAATTCGTCTATTATAAACCCTACTTTTCCGCAGTAAATTTGCAAACCAAGTGTTACAGCGTGAATAAATCTTTTTGTACGTAGCATATTTAAATAAATATCATTGTAGCAAATCCATCTCTCAAAAGAACTCAAAAAATTTGTGCTACCAGAAAATAAATATTGTTTAATTGCAATTAAAAAATATGTAAAATTCAACCTTAAATATTGCCAGCCGGAGTGTCAACCGGAGTGTACTTCGGTGACAAGCTCTCCACTGACGCCTCGTCACCTGCGATATATGTTCCTTACGGGAACATACCTTACTAACGGCCAGCAATTCCAGCGAATTGTTCCAGCTAATTGTTTCGTCTTGCGAGGGGAAGCACGGCCCTTATCAGGGCCAAAATAGTAGTTGTGCCAGCCTTGCCTGACGAACAATTACCCCGGAGGAAGACCGGCGGCCCGGCCCCGTCAGCCCGGTTGGCAGCGCGCTGAGCTCCGAACGAAGATGTCCCCGGTTCGAGTCCCGACCCGGACCTATTTTTCCTGGTGCATCCGAAGACGAGAGGCTGGGCATAGCGGATTAAATTGCTCTCTGGCGATTTGGCGTGCAGTCAGACTCCTTTGGCAAAAGTCGTTTCTCCCGCTGTTACACACTGCACGCTAGGGGTTGCTGCCCGCATGAAATTTTATCTCGCAGCTATTTACAGTTTTCTTGTTATCTTTTTATTTTTTCTTAATGTTTTACTTATGTCATTGACAATACAAGAAATTTCCAGATTTCACCGTTCAATTTTTTTTTTTTTTTTTTTCCTGTCTTTATACATAGACAATGTTTTGACTGATGTTGATAAGTGATTTTTAAGAGATATTAAACTTTAAAATTGGAACACATTTTAAGAAAGGCTGATCTATGCAAACGAAATAGTTTTTCTGCTCTTTTCGATTTATAAACAGAGCGCTCAACGTTGCCTTACGCTGAGGCCTGTAGGGTGATTATGGATTGATGCAATTTATGGGATCTGCATCAGTTATGTTTCATCAATTTTTCATTTCAAATAATTGCATTGCTTCCGCACTTTAGCATTGAAAGACTAAAGTTAGGAAGCGACGCTGGACGCATAAGGGGACTAGTCAATTTAAACATCCTAACTATCCTAATTTAAACATTGTAAAGTAGAGAGCCTGCAGGTTATGACTTGTAAAGTTCATTTGCATGTAAACTACATCTATTTTCATTTGTGTATTACATGAAGTGTGCTTTTAAAAAAAATTACAAGCAAAAAATATTCATTAGAAAAGTGTGTTTAAAATATCGGTTCTCCATCCTCTAAACCTAGCTGTGGGAATTTTCGATATTTTCGATTAGAATAGAACGACCTCAGAATTGCTAACATTAAGATACTGTATAGGATAATTTAGGATTTTGTTTGTTTAAAAAGAAACATACAAAATATAGCAATTCTAAAAGCCAAAGTAAGGGGGAAATAAGAACGAATGAATTTTAAAAGAACAGATAATTAAGACAAAAAAATTAAAAAAATTATAATGCAATATATGGGATCTGCATCAATTATATTTCATCAATTCATTTCAAATGATTGAGTTTCTCATTTTTCCGATTATTTAAAAACAGTCAAAAGCTCAGGTGATGCCCCCTCCATCACAGATCTACAGGGAGGGCACAAGGGTACGTGACGTGCTCCCACCCGCACCCTCAGACGAACTAAGTTTATACTATATAGAAGATTGACTTGTTTTGTAAATTGAAGTTATTTCATAAGAAATCTTTTGCGGTTTAAAACAAAGTCAACAGTAAAAAAATTATCAAGAATTTGCTTTCTCATTTAATTTTAAGTTTTCAGCTATTTACCTTATTAATTTTTCACTGAAACAAAATGGTCCAAAGAAAGTCTTAAAAAATCATTCTTGAATACGAATTAGTTTTTTCTTTCATTGAATTAGTAGTTTGTGCTTGATTAAAAGAATTTAGCATTTTATAAATATAGATTATATGTAAATGAACTTTACACAATGTTTAACATTTACTTTCTTACCGTTACAAAGACGAGCGGTTATTATTCTTTGTTGTTACACACATTATTGCTAGCCCATATTAATCTTTCAGTATCCTACAAGAATCAGTAATGCAATTTTCGTCCTCGCTTCAATCTGCATCCATGGGAACATATAGGTTTAAACCCGAAGAGTTTATCTGCATCTATAATCCATATCTATTAATTGCTAAAACCCCGGACTAAACATTTAAAGAAGGGTTTTCTCTAATCGTACGTAAATTTCATACAAAAGCCAAATGATGATTGCATTTTAACTGTCCACTGTTTCTTTTTTATTTCCGTAACATATTACCTTCAAATCTAAAATTTTAAATGCATTAAAATATATATTTAGAACAATTAATCAACAGAAAAAATATATATATATATATTGCTGTTTTTCGCGGATCAACTTGCGGTGCGGGCGGCAACCCCTAGCGTGGAGTGTATAACAGCGGGAGAAACGACTCTTGCCAAAGGAGTCTGACTGCACGCCAAATCGCCAGAGAGCAATTTAATCCGCTATGCCCAGCCTCTCGTCATCCGAAGTCCTCCTGACTTCGTACTCTGTTTATGTGGCACTCTCCTGCCACCCCCCAGCTGCTTTTACTTTTTTTAGATAGGCCGGGCGTGTTTGCACAGCCTGCGCTCCACTTACCCCTTTGAAGCTGTGTGAACGTGCAGAGCTCAAAGGGCACCTGGAGTTAGCTATAGGCGAAGAGCCAGCGTCTCGGACCCCCCCCCCTTTATTCTGTTACACCACTTCTTTTCTCTTTCTGACTATCCCACCACCTTTCACGACCAGACTGACCACGCAACACCATGTTAGCGTCCACACACATTAATAACACCACTTGCGGACAACACCAGAGTCGTACTTGTGATGAGGACAATAAAGTCCCTATGGACTTTTATTCCATTTTTCAATCAAAATGGGAAGCGTCCACTTGTCCAGACTATGATTTTTACTTACTCTACTTCGCTTTCTTTGATTCGAGGGATAGAACGATCCGTCTCGATTACGAAGACGAACTCTGTGACTTGGTCAAGCGACCAGAGATAGACACCCTAACCAAATGCCAGGGGCTGTCCCTATTTAGAATTTTAAATCCCGATGCTATTGCCAAACTAGAAGAACGACGAGGAATTAAGTTCACGTCCACTACACATGTTGCCACCATCTCTGCCCAGAAACGTAAAGAGCCTGAATCTGATTCAGACCTCGACGACAACGGTGAAGAAACATCCAAGCACCAATGCTTTAACTACCCCAGGGTACCCACGCATGAGCCGACAATCACTGCCGGCCCCTCCACTACGCTAGGACAAGAAACCATGGAGAACATGGACACGGCTGTCCCGCAGCCCCCAACCGCCAAAACGTATGCCGTTGCGGCAAGCCAAATGGGCACCGTTCAAGGGCCCACTACCACTGCCGGTCCCTCCACACAAGACGGGCAAGCAACCATGGAGGATATGGACATTAATGTCCCGCAGCCCCCAAACACCCAAGCGAAGGCTAAATCAAGCAGCCCAGCAAGCAATAAGGTCACCAAACACACGATCTACGCCGTTTTAAGCAACAGCTACGCAAAAGACCTAGAGGCTCTCTCTGAAATTGTAGGGGAGGAATTCACCTCAACGCTGTCAGGCGACAAGCACAAGCTAGTTATCCCCGATGAAGTCACATTTAGGCAGGTACAGAAGTACCTCAATGACAACAACATCGGGTTTCAAACAATGGACCCTAAGGCCGCTCGGCCAAAAAAGTATGTCATTAAAGGCATACCGGCGTCCACTCCCACCCAGGAAATCGACGAATTTCTCAGAGCAAAAGGACTTGAACCAATACATATAAATTTCCTATACTCCAAAAAGCTTCAAAAGCACTGGGCTATCGCCCTCATCGCGCTGCGCCCAAACGAAAATATTGAAGAGATGCACAGGATTACCAAATTTGGTAGACTCAACGTCACCACCGAGTCTTACCGAGACAAAAAGAAGGTCAAGCAATGTCATAATTGCTTGGCCTACGGTCACCACTCGGCTACCTGCACACTGACACCAAAGTGTCTCAAGTGCGCCGGCCTCCACACATTTACATCATGTCCTGTCAAGGACAAGAAGCAAACGGCAAAATGCGTAAACTGTTGAGGCGACCATGCGGCCACGTACAGGGGCTGCCCCCGCAATCCTGCTAACAGGAACAAGGGACCGAAACCTACTTAGCCAATCCAGGCCACCAGAATCGCCACTCAAGTGTCTAACAAATTTGCACCACTCATGCCTCCCCATTCTGAGGAACCCAACGAAATTGACACCAGTGACTCCCCCAAGGAGCCCAGCAACAGTATACCACTAGAGGAGCCTACCGGATCCGAGGATAAGCCCACTGGGAAACCAGAAGCCAAGTCCCAGGAATCCAGGCCCAATAAAAAAAATAGGAAAAAGAAGGCCGCGAAACTCAACGCGTCCAGAACTCTCCCAATTGGCATGTCGACCCCCCAAGGGGAAGCCCAAAAACCGAATAGTAAATCAAAAGCAAACACGAGCGCCACTCAGCAAGTGGAAAATCAGGAGTCCGTCTCCCCCGTCTTAGACCTTTTTTCCGCAATGGACGAGCTCGCAAAACTAACGGATATCAACAATTTGATCCAATTCTTCCGAGAAGTATCTCTAAAACTCAAACAGCACAAGAAGCCGGTCGACCAGGTCTTCCAGATGCTGCAGATCTATAATCGCTACTTCAACGCCAACTATGGCCCAGAAGGACAAGCTTAAGATCTTCTCGTGGAACGCCAATAGTCTTCATGGTAAATTTCCCGAATTCCGGGACTTTCTTTCCCATGGAGACTTTGACGTTGCCCTCATACAGGAAACCATGTTTCAGCCCAACAAAAGTTATAATGTCCCCAACTACATTATGTACCGCAAAGATAGAGAGACTACGACCCACCGCGTAGCGGGTGGTGTCGCACTGTACATTAAAAACAACATCAGACACAGGGTTATCACAGATATTCACCTCAACACTCTAGAAACGGTCTCCGTCATCATCGAAGCGGAATCTTTTGACCTAATGGTCACATCGGCGTACGTGAGACACCTCCCTACCTTCCCTACCAGCGATATACAGAAACTGTTCGCTTACCACCCTAAATGCCTCATGATGGGCGACTTTAACGCTGCACACTTCGCTTGGAACTGCAGAAGGAATAATCACTTTGGGAGCCAGCTCCTCAAGCTACTTATACAAGAACACATCAGGATGGCCTTCCCACCCACCCCTACCCACTATGTGAATGATGATAAAACAAAACACTCCACCTTGGACTACGCATTGCATAACTTGGCATGCACCCCGGATGTCTGCACAATGGACAGATTTACTTCGGACCACATGCCGATCTACACTGAAGTCCCTCTCAAACCACACCTGATACCGAGTAAACCAAGACTGAAGACGGACTGGCACGAATATGTTGGACACCTCCTGGACGCGGAACAATGCTTACCAACCTGCCGCAACCCTACCGACATAGACAATGAGGCCTGCAAGCTCAGCGAGGAAATCAAAAATGCGCATCTAAGATCCTCCAAACCTGTTAACAGCCACACCACCTCCTTACCGCACGACATCCGGTCCCTCAATGGGAAACGAAACCGAGCGAGAAGGTTGTACCAACGTACACGCAGCGAGTCTGACAAGTGACGCTACAACAATCTCAATGCTCAAGTGCGACGAGAAATCCGCCAGCACCAATCATCACAATGGGCCGCCTACATGGAGTCCCTCGGTCCTGAGGACAACTCTATATGGCGTGCCATTAAGAGGTTGAAAAATCAGGCCATATCCATTCCACCCATTAAGCACGGGGACAAATACCTTATCAAAGACGTGGATAAGCTCAACGCTATTGCAGAAAAATATGAACAACAGTTCCAAAACACAGAATCTACCCAGCTCAATGTAGAACCAACGGTACAGGAGTTTCTTGATCGCCATACCGACACTCGCATCACTCCAACCCTTCCCTCGGAAGTGAACGAGATCATCGAGAAGTTACCCACCAACAAATGTCCTGGACGGGACCAAATTAGCAACTCTATGCTAAAACACCTGCCAGCGATCACCATCTTCAAGCTTACGGCCTTAACCAACGCAATACTAGAGCAGCAGCACTTTCCACTCTGCTGGAAAGACGCCATGATCTGCCCGATCCCAAAGCCTCACCAAAACCTCTCTCTGCCTGAATCATATCGGCCAATCAGCCTCTTAAGCAGCATTGGCAAGGTGGTTGAACGCATCATACAGCGAAGACTCCAAGCAGCCCTTGACGATTCCAATACCATTATTCCCGAACAATTTGGTTTCCGGAAGAAGCACAGTACCACACAGCAGCTCTACCGCGTTGTCGACCAACTCGCTGAGGGTCTGCAGCACAAACAACACACAGCCATCATCATGCTGGACGTGTCCAAAGCGTTCGACAAAGTGTGGCACGTTGGGCTTCTTTACAAAATGATCAACATTGGCATCCCTGAGCCCCTCATCCGGCTCATGAAAAGCTACCTTGAGGAGCGTAGCTACACAGTCAGGATTGGTAGCACCCACTCTGACAGACACGTCATTCAAAGCGGGGTACCACAAGGATCCATCCTAGGTCCCACGCTCTTCAACATCTTTGTGAATGACATTCCTAAACACGACGCCACCAGCATTGCATTATACGCAGATGACACGGCGATTGTCGCCAAACACCAAAATCCAAGATTCCTCAAAAATGCACTCCAAGCGCATATTGACGCCATTGACATGTGGATGCGTAATTGGAAGATTAAACTAAACGCCAATAAATGCACTGCCATGTCCATGGGAAAAAAGGCTCCACCAAGTAGAATTACTATTGGCACCACGCCAATCGAGTGGGTACCCACAGCTACATACCTGGGACTCACACTGGACCGAAATCTCTCCTGGAAGCACCACGCTAACAGAACGAGAACAAAAATGATGAATGCCTTCGGGGCCATCAGCAAGATCATCTTTAATAGGAAACTAAAACTTAATGTCAAAAGTCTCCTCTACAAAGCCTTAATACGACCAATCGCTCTATACGCGGCCCCTGCATGGGCGTACGCAGCCCCCACCCACATCAAGAACCTCACTTCTCGCGAAATGAGAATACTAAGGATCATACGTAACGGTCCCACTCACATATGCAATAAAGCAATCAGGAAAGATCTTAGGATCAAGCCTCTACTGACGCAAGTCAAGAAAATGACGCGACGTTTCCACGAGCAGCTCAGCCGTCTCCCCAGTGAGATAATATACGAACTGCCGGACTTCGATCCCTCGAATCCCACCTTCAGAAAGCGCCCGAAAGCCATACTCTGCCTCCCCACGGACTGATCTCAGTCGAGCAACCCAGAGGAAGATCATCGCTTGACGATGAGGGGACTCGGGTCGACCATCGAGATCAGCCCTCTTTGCACACACTGACATGCACTGAATTTCACGGGGTCTTCGTGCCCCATACTGTAGCATCTCGCTACATTTTTTGTCACCTTACTTCTCATCAATGTGCGGACAATGCACATTGCGCCATACTGGAGGTTAGACTTTTTAGTTCAGGTACTCCTTTAACCCTTTAAGGCGCAGTGATCCCGCTCTGGGAACACCCAACTCTAACGTTTTGACTATTGTCAGTCACGAAGAATAGATTGGATTTCTATAAAAATAGTTGCGGGTGACATAGCTCCACGAGAATTCTTTACTTTTTAGCACGTTCATTTCCCCTAAAAAAGTGGTCACGATTCTTTTTAACAGCACTGACATCTGAAAAATGGAAGAACGCGAGAACAGCTGGAAAGATTGCCCAATGCTGGAAAAAGGGCAGCCGTTGCCATCGCTCGACTTAACTACCAGCAAGATGGCGGACGATCGAAACGTTCATCGCGTGCCACAGATCTAGAGACCCTTTTTTGACGCAGCTGGCTGTGCGCGAGCACAGCCAGCTGTCGTCAAAAAAGGGTCTCTAGATCTGTGGCACGCGATGAACGTTTCGATCGTCCGCCATCTTGCTGGTAGTTAAGTCGAGCGATGGCAACGGCTGCCCTTTTTCCAGCATTGGGAAAGGGTTGCGCCTCAAAGGGTTAATTGCATTTTCAGTCAGTCAGTCAACCTTAAATATTGCCGCAATCCTCCGGAATAATCGCTTACGCCTGATTATAATCATCGGGTAGCATTAAATAGACATCACTTAAATTGCCTAACGCATACTTCCGCGCTTCACACGTTACTTATATTTACTTTGTATTTGCTATCGCTTTCCGGTGAAGAGGGAGTTTTTTTTATACATTCGATTTTTGAAGAAGGTTTAAACATTTAACAAATGCAAACATTTAACAAATGCAAACATTAACAAATGCAAACTATTTTGTTCGTGCCAGGCATTAAACCAATAACATGTGTCAGGTTCTAAATACTACAAATTAGTAATAAAAACAAGTACGCTTGAAGGAAACGCTTGTTTAACTCATTAGTGCAGCGGTTCTCAACCTTTTTAACGTCGCCCCCCCTCACATCTTTCATCATACATTCAGTTTTTTAATCTTTAACAATGAACATTTAGTCGAACTTTCTGCAAAATAATGTAATCAGTAAAGTTTGAATGAACATTTTAAGCGAAAATGGATATATATTTGAGTAAAAATGAGAAGAAATAAGATGATTTTTTAAAAAACATACATCACTACTTGCTCTTCTCGCCCTCCCCTTCCCCCACCCCTGCAAACGCTCTGCCCCCCCCCCCTTTGGGGGTCGCGTCCCACAGGTTGAGAAACGCTGCATTAGTGTGTTATGGAATACGTTCCGCATATTAGTTTTTCCTAAATCATTACATGCATTTGTTTTTTATTAGCATTTGCTCTAGAGATCAGTTATAGGCTAAAACATTTGATATACGCATAACCGAAATGGGCTTTTCAGGGAGTACCTGCGTCGAAGGCGATTACCTCCAGAGTGAAAATTGAAGTGCGTTTTGAATAATCTTGATGTAAAAGAAAAAAAAACCCAAAACATGGCAGGGGCAATAAATACGATTCAGGCTCGAAAAAGACAAGAATTCGGGCCGTAGAGATCGAAGGTAAAGAAGAGAAAGAACATGAGCCGATCCGGCTGTATGAAGCAGATGGAAAAGGCGGAGCTTGGATGGCCGACCCGCCTTCCCCCCCGCCCACAAGGGGCGGGTTTCACAACGGGTTGCTCGACCAGAGACCAAATGTAGACATGTAGATGCTTGAGCAGAGCGAGATGAAAGTAAAGAGCTGAGGCAGAGCTTGGACGGCCGATCCGCCTTCCCCCCCCGCCCACAGGAGGCGGCCTTCGCAACGGGTTGCTCGACCAGAAACCAAAGTAATTACGTAAGCAGAGCTGTCACGAATAGAATGCTGAAAGGCAGAGTGAAAAATGGCAGATTGAAAAATAAGGGAAGAAAGCCGAGCACAGTAACGAATTCTCCAGGAAAAAAGCAGAAAAAAAGGTACTTTTGCTGGGAGACAGGCGTGCTGCGGCCAGGCAGGAACACAGCAAAACAGATGAGACGGCGCCCTATGTCGCCCCGGATGGGGAGTCACATCCGCAAAACAACGGCGATCTTCAACTTCAGGATCCCGGCTACGGTAATAATTTTACCATCAGGCTGTAGCTTTTGTTTAACGGAAACGTCCCTCTGAATCCAGTCGTCGTCGCACCATAGGTCGGCTGCCACCCGCAAGCCGACACGTCCGCAGCGATGTTCATTCCCGGTCGAAAAAGGCCTCCAGTCGTCCTAGGGCCGATGATCCATAGCCAGCGAAATCTTCAATAACAGTCAGATGGGCGACTTGAGTAAAAGGAAGCTTGAGACAACAGCTCGAGAAATTACGGTAGCAAAACTACAGCGTGAAAATAAATTAAGAAACACATCTTCAGAGTGACTGAGACGCGACGAAGTCCCGGTCGCATAATAACTACCTTTACTCTCTGTTGGGAACGGGGGGAACTTGAAGCCTTCTTATTGGCTGCTTTCTCAGAGCATCTTAAAATTTCAATATATGTGGTGGTGCCATCTATATTTTTATTGTTAAACTCATGACTGCCTCGCCTTAATTAAATTAACAGCATAAAAAACATCAGAATGATTTGTTTTGGTGTATATTTAATTAAAAAAAAAATTCCTCCCATTTAACAGCATTCCTTTAAACATATTTTTCTTTAGTTAATTTGTTCTCTCTCTTAATCAGATACTCAAATGTTATGAATATTAAATACTACTAATTTTAAATGACAAAAATTGAACCCTGTTTTTCAAAGGAAATAAAGTTTAACAATGCCTACATATGTGTGACAAGAATATTCTAAGGATAGAGCATCTTTTTTTTTTTTTTTTTTTAATTATAGCAAAGAAAAGTACTAGGTATTACTATAAAATGAAATTCATTTTTCATTGTAAGAAAGATACAGTTACCTTTTAGAATGACAATATTTTTATCAAAAGAGTATTCTGAATGATAAATTCAACATAATAGGATATATAAGAGGATTTTGTTAAATTTTAAATTTGTTTGTTTGATTAAAGATTTTGTTAAGTGATAATATTTTAAAACCTCAAATATTAGAAAAGTATATTATAAATTGATACAAATGCATTTATAATATACTTTTCTTTAAAAAATATTTAGAAATTTAAATGTTTTTAGAAATTAGAAAAGTATTTTTTTAATGCTACTATATTCATAGAAAAATATGCGAAACAAAAAATTTCCTTGAACTGGTAAAGACACTTACCTATGTATTTAGAATACTCTAATATAAACAATAAATTTCTCATTCAATATTTATTGCTGTAGTTTTTGAGTATACACAATTCTCAGTTAATTCTCTATAAGGCATTTCTTAAAATTATTCACATATATAGAGAGAGACATATTATAGAATAAAACTTTATTAGCTTATAAACTTTCATTTATTTCTTGCTAGTTTTACATGTACGGTCACTTTTATGAATTGAATCTTTTTCACTGATGAAACAAAAAATTTTAATAGATAAAAATATTTTTCAATTCCAAGAATTATTTCATTATGTAACTTTTTCAACAAAACTATTAGTACTTAATAAAAGTTCTTAATTTTCCTCTTTCACAAAGCGTCTTTTTTTTTTTTTTTTTTTTTTTTTTTTTTAATGGTTGGTTGCGTTTCAAATGCTCCCAACTTTCTTATAATTGTTGAATATAAACCCCAGAACTTAGAAAGAGAAAGTAAATAACACAGAAATTCTTTTAATTTTATTTTCAGATTCAGACACGTTAAGATAGAAAGAATTATTTGGGGATGGTAGTATTCGAATAATTTTTCATATGTATTCTTTTCCTTTAATATCCAAAAATTATAAATTAAATTTTTGAGGTTACAATTGAATAATAAGAAATGCAAGAAATATGGAAAATAAGTAAAATTATATCTTTAATATATATGTATTGTACAAAAAATTACAATTTAATGCAGTTTTGCATTTGGTTGATTCCTTTTTATATTTACAGAAAGTGAATGTTTCCTTTTTTTGCTGGGAAGTTTTTTTTCTGGAAAAACAGACATTGAAACAACTGATAAACTACATAAGAATAAGCTAAAAAGATTATATCGAGCGCTGGGCTAAGAACAAGGTTAAAATAAAGAAGGAGCGGTAAGGCATCATGACGTCATGCATCAATCTGAGATAGCAGCCAATCAGAAGGCTTCAAGATCCCCCGTTTCCAACAGAGAGTAAAGGTAGTTAATATGCGTCCCGGTCCCGAGAACAGAGTAGCAGAACTCAACCGGCGGCCCCCCTCAAAAGCCCCGGCAGCCTTCCGCACTCGTCCTCATCGCCGAAACCATAGAGAAGGGATATAGGTGGAGGAGGCCTCCTATTGTATTTTCCCGGGAAAGTTGAAGCTAAGATAAGAGCGTCGTTGGAGAAGAAGAATAAGCGGATTTGGCTGCTTATCGCCCTTTGGTTCGCAAACTCAAGCATTTTACTTTTCTAGAAAGGGAATGGGGGAAAATGGTTTTTGCAGCACTATTTATTTTCTCCCTCTCTAGTTATTTTGAAATTACACTGCTGGCCACCCAAATTGCAACACCAAGAAAAACAAGAGATATCACAACAAAATTTATTGTGTAGATAACATGTTGACCAAGTAACAAATGATTAAATTTACAGCATTCTATGAAGCGTGGTTCCTGCCAAAATCAGTACCCAGAGTAGCCGCCGTTGTTGGAGATCACAGCTGCCACACGCCTCGGCATTGATTCAAAGAGACTTTGAATGTGTTCTTGGGGTACAGCAGACCAAGCAGCTTCCACACGTTGCCAAAGTTGATCTGGTGTGACAGCTGGGGATGAACTCTGGGTCAGTCGTTGAGCAACCATGGACCACATGTTTTCTATCGGCGAAAGATCCGGAGAGCGCGCCGGCCAGGGAAGCAATTCAATCTGGTGATTGACGAAGAACCCTTGGACAATGCGTGCCACGTGTGGCCGTGCATTATCCTGCTGAAATATGGCTGTTGGCAAGCCCTGAAGGTAAGAAAGGACAACTGGCTCCAACACCTCGGAGATGTAGCGCTGGCTGGTTAAAGTACCGGCAATGCGTACTAGAGGAGTGCGAGAGAGATATCCGATACCGCCCCATACCATAATACCCGGTGCAGGACCAGTGTGACGGTGCATAATGCAGCTGTTCAGCATCCTCTCTCCACGGTGTCTCCAGACTCGAATCCGACCGTCGTGGTGTTGCATACAGAAGCGTGACTCGTCAGTAAAGAGAATTTCATTCCATTCTGTCGTCCACATCCTTCTTTCATCGCACCATTGGCGGCGGAGACGTCTGTGGTTCCGCGTCAGAGGTAGACAAAGCAACGGACGTCTTGCGGACAGACCATTCTGCTGTAAACGACGTCGAATGGTACGCGCAGACACTGGATGATGCGTTACAGACTGAATCTGCTGTGATATGGTTCGTGATGTGACTGAGCGGTCCGTCACTGCCATGCGTACAATCTGCCTGTCATCACGTGACGTGGTGCACTGAGGTCGATGCGGTCGATCACGTCTGTCCGTCGTACCCTCCTGCACCCAACGATCACATATCCGCATCACAGTTGTTTGGTTTCGTCCAATACGACGACCGATTTCCCTGAAAGATAACCCACAATCTCGGTATGCCACTATCCTTCCTCTGTCAAACTCGGATACTTGATCAAAAGATGATCGTTGTTTCCTACGAGGCATAATTTATCGTTTTTTTGAAAAAAAGCAAGAAAAACACAATTGCTGTACTTGAAACCGTCGAAATCTCCAAGCCTTAAATAGCGCTTTGAGGTGGCGCCACAGGCGCGCTTGATGTGCGTCTGCGCTGAAATTCTAATCATTTGCATATCTCACCTCAGCTAATGCATGTTGTAAATTTCATATTATTTGCATGCTTCCTTCAGGGTGTTGCATTTACGATGGCCAGCAGTGTATTTAGTCTTTAATTTTGTTTTGTAGAATTACTTTGAAGTTTCGGCTTTTGAAACATTTTATTTTGTTGTATTTTTTGCATTATTTTGATTTTGTTATAAAACATTGTAATAAAATCTAGTAAAGTACATTATCAAATGAATTAATCTAGTAATGTACATTATCAAGCTTGATGAGAATATTTTTTCGTTGGAGATGATGAGGAAAATTGAAGATGGTTGGTAATGCATCCTTCTTTAACTACGTTCCTCCAAATTTTGCTTTCTCAAAGCAATCTTCTGTAAAATGCTTTGAACGCAGCTTCGAATAATCTAAAGCTTTACATCCTTCTCTTTGAAGTGTTTCCTAAAGAAGTCTTCTCTGTAGATCTTTAGGAAAGCTTAAAAAAAAGTAATTCTTGATGAAAAAAAATAATTTGTAGGATACAGCATCGCTTTGTATTTCGTATAACAAGACACTACTTTTTTCACAAATGTTATAATTTATCAAAATAGCAATTTTTATTTTTAAAAAAAGGTCCGAAATTTCAATAAAACTCTTTTTTTTTAATGCTGGTCACACGAAAAGACTAGAAACTTTTTTATGCAGAATAAAATAAGGCATACATCGACAACCTTTTTTTCAGAATTTTAAGAAGAATATTAAGCAATTTAAAATTCAAAGTTTGTATTCAGTAGCGCATATAGGTTTCCATTTCGGGAGGCGGGGTGCGATCTAGTATTTTAAGCCATATTGTTACTAGAGTTGATATAAACGTTTTAAACAGCTGATTTTTTAGCAATATCTTTACATTTATATACACATATATAGTGAATTCGTTAATTGAAATTTCTATTTCTGTTAACATAATGAAATGGTATTTCTCCCTCCCCCATGATTTGTGATATTCTTTGTCCAAAAACAGAGGAATATAGCTTCAGTGGATCTGCTTAAAAAGTTCAATTTGTTACTAATAGTCTGAAAAAATTACCTTAGCAATAAGGAAATTTTGAAGAAATAGAATGTTTAAGAAAGAAACATGAGTGAGGCACTACAGCGCCAATAGACATTCTAAAACAATAACCTGTTATATTAACTGAGAAAATAAAGAGTAAATTTTAGTTTGATTTGATTTTCAATTTTAATTTAAAATTTAAAGTTAAATTACGTGATTTTCAGATCTGCAATACTTGGCGGGTTAATATAATCGCCAAATTGTCAATCTAGTGTTTTAAAGAACATTCATACATTTTAAATGGCTAAAATTGCAAAACATAGCTTTCCTGTGAAATGCCAGTTGTCCTCCTTTCAAGAATTTTTCATTGCATCCATATGAGAGCAATAATGCACAATTTTTTTGGATTAGAACCATCGACCTCACACAAAGCTATGGAGAACAGCAAAGGAAATGGAGAAATTCCACTCCGCTTGACCACAAGTCACGTGACTCGTGTGCATGCTTCAGTTTAGGGTTACAATTGCTCCCTCCACCTATATTCCTTCTCTATGATTCTATCACACCTCGGGTCCCGGGTTCGAATCCCGACTTAGGCATGGATGTGAACTTTTGTGCACCCATTTACGCCTAGTACCACTGGGTGCTCCCACGATAAAAGGGCCAATAATTCAGATCTTAGTAGTGGCAAAATGCTTCGTAAGAAAGTGGCCGCCCATTGGAAGAAAAAAAAAAAACTATATATAGGGGAAGATGCGGTATAATGAAACATCGTTCTAAAATCAGTAGGACTAAGTTCAAATTCGCACGCGTATTATGAAAATGCAGGGTGAATCTAAACTCTTGGGCAAAACTTTAAGGGGTGATAGGCCACACAATGACAACGGCTGCCCTTTTTTCAGCATTGGGCAATCTATCCAGCTGTTGTCGCGTTCTTCCATTTTTCAGCAGATGTCAGTGCTGTTAAAAATAATCGTGATAATTTTTTTACGGGAAATGACGTGCTAAAAAGTAAAGGATTATGTCACCCGCAACTATTTTTATAGAAAACAAATCTATTTTTCGTGACTGGCAACAGTCAAAACGTCAGAGTTTGGTGTTCCCAGAGCGGGAACACTGCGCGTTAAAGGGCTAATGAGACTTTTTACTGTGCCGTAAAAGCGAAGTAGTATTTTTACATATTTCACGATACTTATGTAATTGTATGATACCGATTGTATTTAAAATTTTACATGAAAAAAATCATTTGAAACATATCTAAAACCGCAATAGTGTTAAAGTTCAGCGATTTCTAGGTAAACATTTAAGGGTACTTACGTATCATCCCGGCGGTCATTCCCGCCAAACTATTTTTTCGCCAAATGTGCTGGCAAACTGTTGCCAATCGTATTCCGAACCATCAGTAATTTCATGTGCCCTCAATTTAACTTGGTGAAAAATCGCTCGTCTTGGCGGAACGCCGGGGAAATACGTAAGTACCCATTTCGCCAAGCTCGATTAATTTTAAAAATTTGCTTTTAGTACTTAATTTCCTGATATTTCGCCAAGCTTGCGGTAGTTTGCAGTACACTTTATCTAAACATATTTTATTTCAAAGAGATACAATACTGCATTAAAATTAAGGATCAGCGATTTCTAGTCAAATATTTAAGATACCACCAAGCTCGGTTTAGTTTCAGTTTTAACGGTGATTTTCGAAGTCTGCGAAAGTCACCTTTTCCCAACAGATGGCGCTGAATTTCACAGCCGATTTTCTCATTAAAATGCGTTCACAGATCCCCTTTTTTAGGTAACGCCTTTCTTGCGCGCTTTCAAGGCGGCCCTTTCTTGTGATTTGTTGAATTGTGTAGACGGGGTGTGTGTGTGTGGGGGGGGGCAGGGGTGGAAAGAGCGGTGGATTCGAACGCGTTTCAGTTAAAGAAGGTTTTTTTCTCTAGTGTGCGTGTGCCTGTGCACATAAGGAAGGAATAGGAATTGCACATAAAAATTTTCGAAAAGTGACACATACTGATAAATTGCCAATTTTTGAGATTTTTTTTTTAAGTTTAACTATTGATACACGCCCAGCCAGGGGTGTAGCCAAGGGGGGGGGGTTAGGGGGGGGTCATAACCCCCCATGAGAAATTTTTTGCCATACAAAATGTATATTCTTCACTACATTATCACACACACGTATACATATATATGAGTTGTAGTAGTCGTAACCCCCCCCCCATGAAAAATTTCTGGCTACGCCCCTGCGCCCAGCGCTTATTATAGTGTATAGTACAGCACCAAAATATGCACCAAAATCACATGCTCTTTTTGAAACTACAGTTACATTTTTGTCAGAGTAACACCTTCTGAAAAATTTTCCAATTTTAAGCATTTTTTTTTTTTTTTTAAGGTTTCGTAACCGATACAGGTTTATCTTTTGTTCATGTGTATAGTACAGCTTTTAAACAACCATCCTAAAAATTTTGAAGTTCTTGACATAATTAGTTTTTTGTATTTGGGAAACAAAACCTGATGTTTTTCCAGATATACAGCGTTTCTTTCATGTCGAAGAAACAATATCTAATTGCGGTCTTGGTACACAAACTAAAATAAACCAATTGTACCAAGAACAGGAAAAAATTCAGTAATATTCTTAATAAGATGCACTACACACTGAAACAAATTTGAAACCTGTGTCTTTTATTAAGATTTCAGAAAATAAAAATCTTAAACGTGGAATTGCTCGGAAAAATTTTTGTACGACTGATACATTATCCAAAATTCTCGATATTTAAGAATTGTTTCTATAAGTTTTGCTACTGATATAGGTTTATGGTTTATTTCAGTACGTAGCACAGCTTGTAAAGAGGCATTTCAAAAATTTTGACGTTCATTACATAATTCGTTTATTTGTATTTACATAGGCGCACCCACGGGGGGTGTGCTATGGGGGCTCAAGTCCCCCCCAAAGGTGGAAAGTTTGAAGTGAAAAACTTAATCGCCAAACTTACAGCAGTTTGCAAGATTTTGGACACAGCCGAAATGGTGATTGACCAGACTTTAATGAATTGAATGTATCTATAGACCTTAATGTATCGAAAGTCTTTTGGTTAACCCTGTAAATAAATTACCCAGTCAATTGCATTAAAAAGAAAAGATGCACAATTATAAGTCACAATAGCTCTAAACACGAAATCTCAGTATTCTACGGTTAAAAGTTTTAAAGTTATGCCAAATACGTTATTTTTGGTGCTAACGTTGGCGATATTTCGGGAAAACTCCGTAAGGTCAATGACAGTTGGAAAGATTTATACTAGATTTACTCTAACCTAGATTTAAACTATTCAAGACTATACTTCCTTTTAAATGGTTCAAGATTGTAAAAAAGTTGTTAAAATTAACACAATTTCAAGAAATAGGCGATAATGTAAAAGAAATCTTTGTCGTAGACCTGTAAAAAAACTATAAGACCTATACACACCCAAATCAATACAGGTCTTGCGACGGTGGTTTATAACATATATACACTTTTTGAGCTCAATCGGAAGTACCGTTTAAACGCTAGCGCATTTTCCAGAATTTCTCCCTATAGGCCATAATGTAAAAGAAATCTTTGTCGTAGCCCTGTAGAAAAACTATAAGTCCTATACACACCAAAATCAATACCGGTCTTGCGACGGTGGTTTATAACATGTATACCCAATTTGAGCTCAATCGCATGCCCCGTTCAGGAGCTATCGTGTTCACTAACATACACACAAACACACATACACACACACACACATACACACACACACACACACACACACACACATACATACATACATCTCGTAAAAATAGCATAAATGAATTCAGAAGATCCCAAAACGTGTAAATACACCAAAATCTCGAATTCGAATTTTTTCATGATTACAATACTTTCCTTACATGGTACATGTTCGGAAAGTAAAAATACATATGTATACTTTAATATTTAAAGTTACCCTAGCAACCAAATTTCCCGTATCAGATTTATTTGAGCTTGACGATGCTAATATAAATGAGTTGAAATCGTCTGCTCCTATTAATACGTACCAATATGAAAATAAAACAGGAATTTAGTATCCAGTGTTTGCGAAATTATATTTTACTGGGTAAAAGCCAATAGAAATTTTCTAAACTCAGATCGAAAATGCGTAAAAGGATACTAAACCTTATCGTTGCCTACGTAATACTACATATTATGAGCATTTCGTAGGCAACGGCCTTATCAATGATCAAAACTCATGACTGATCACGTGCAAAATCAACTGGAATACCGGCTGATTACTGAGAGAAATTTACGAATAAACCCTTTGCCGTATGGCTGCAATATAAATACAAAAAATCGTAATGGCAACTGTATATCAATATTTATCGTCGCGTTGGCGAGAGTGGGGGTCCTAAAGTAGGAATCAACCGAAATATTAAAATTCTTGTTACGACTGTTGGATGAAATTGAAACTATCACCATAGAATAACACAGTCATGTGGCAATGTTTTGGTCAAGGCATTATGGCGGCTCGGTTACAGTTTCGGCTTCATTATCAGATAGGTAATGTCATCTCCTTGTATTCATATCTCTATGATAATTTCATGTGATCTTGGCGAAAAATTGCTCAGCTTGGCGGACCGCCGGAATGATACTTAAATATCAAACTTAGTTCAGGTAGCACAAATCCCAGCAAGCAGCTACAGAGAATGTCCATTCCTATAGTACATCTCCGTGGTTTTGTAGCAAAAGAAATAGAATTGCGTTAACTTTTATGGAAACAAATTCTGGTTCACCTCGCAAACGTTACACATGAGTCGGGCTATTAGTTCAGTTGTTGTAACATTTTTTTCAAAATTAAGACATTGAGCTGATTATGATTAGCACATGTTAGACAAGGCTAAACTTGATCATGCACGTGTCGTATTATTATCAAGAAGTAGAGATACAGCTTAGCCCCTTGGTAAAGAAAACTCTTTCAAGATAAACAAATATCACTACCAAAACACGGTATTAATCCACGATCACTACCCATTGAAAAATATGCAAAGCTTAATATTTTGATAAACTAGGTCCATAATAAGCATAAAAGTGCATTATTTACTACTGTTTAGGTATTTCTGTGGATAGCGAAAAGCAATGGATTTCGAGAGCCTGGGAGATCCCATAGTGAGCGATTCATTACAAGACAATGACAATTATGTGAGGGTTAGTGACAGCGGAGAATTTAATAGAACTGGAAGAGTTGATCTAGAAAAGGCAAAAGCCTTCTTGTCAGTTGTTAATCCAACACTAAATATTTCTCTGTAAGTATCTTGTGCACATGGTGCACACTATATTAGTTATAGTTATCATTCTAACAAAATTGTCTGACAAGTATTAAAAAGCAAACCTTGGATATTTGCCACAACGGCGAAAAGGAAATGTACCACGTCTATGCTAATTTGCCAAGAATTATGCATTAAATTATAGGTACTTACGTATCATCCCGGCAGTCCGCCAAGACATGTGATTTTTCGCCAAGATATGAAATTACGTGACATACCGGACGTATGAAATTATTAATGGATTGGAATACGATTGGCAACTCATTTGACAAAAAAATAGTTTGGCTGGAATGACAGCCGGGATGATACGTAAGTACCAAATTATAGGCTGCCCGTTTTGTGTAGTGGCTGAAGAACATTCTTCCATACCACGGGTCCGGGTTCAATCCCAGGCGATTGTTGAGTGTCGTTTCGTCCGGCCCTTCATACGAGACAACTTTGGCCCACCTATAATGTGCCTTCCTAATAAAGTGATCAGTACTTCTGACCTAGTAGTAGCCAGTGCCTATGAGCATCTAGTGTCCGTCATTAAAAAAAAATGGTACTTGTGTATTATACCGTCGACATGCCAAGCGAAGAGATTACCCCAAGGGTTTGTACTCTGCAGATTGGGTTCTGCAGTTCTGTATGTTCTGATATGGATAAAATGAATCGTGTTTCTTTTAAAATTTATAAATTTTTATGTGTGCGGTTGATTTTAAAATTTGATTTATGGCTGAACGAAATTTAAGCATTTAACAAATCATTGCAATGGGAATAATATGAAAAATGTGTGTTATATTAATTGCGGAGTTTGCATTAAGCGGAACTGTTATGTGTACCAATATGTCTGGCTGTTCCACGGTGCTTTTTGTTTCTCCATTTGGCTGATTCCCACAGTCTTTCAATGCAAGAAAGTATTACTTTCTGGTTTCCAGAGAAAACTACGCGTTCCTTGCCCCAAATTGTTGAACTGATTATCTGTCTTAATATATGAATGTATGAACCCCTTTTATATATTTATTGCTTTAAATCTATGTACACGCGCAAATAAAAAAGGCAGTATCTATTGGTTTTTGTTCTTAAGGCAACTCGGGTAGTATGTAAATTTTTGACCAGAGGTATTTTAGGGTAACCCGACCTTAGCGACGGCAACTAGATGAAAACATTTTTTGGCGAAGATGTCGACGGTATAATACACAGGTACCGAAAAAATAAATAGGAATATGTAGAGAACTGTTATATTAGCAACCATAATGGGAAATAATTATAAAAGCAGCTTGGATGTTTGCTACTAATGGCGATTTTTCATTCTTTGGCGATTTATCCGTGTAAATAATCGATGATCATTTCCTATTATGGTTGCCACTGAAACAGTTCTCTATATTTTTATACACAATCTTTGCAACTTGGCGTATTTAATAGAGCAAAATATTTCAATTCGCTGTGTTGGAAAATATCCAAGCTGTGCTCGATTATTGATTAGGCACATGCGTAAATCACCAAAGAATCACCAGAGAGTGAAAAGTCGCCATTGGTGATAAATATCCAAGATCTTCCGTAAAATTGCGTAGAATAAATTTATAAATTCACTAATGTCTAGGACGGAAGGGTGAAGATGATGACCAGTATTTCACTGCCAACTATAATGCGAAATAAATTTTATATGCTTGCGTATGTTGGCAAAAAATGGATAGTCGAAGTAGGTGGCAAATATCCAAGCCTTTCTTTTGATACCCTTTGAAGATTTTTCACTTTCTTCGATAAATGGTTCGTACGGATTGTAGATTTGCTGAAATTCCGAACTCTCGAAAAATTGTCCTACAATGGTCTGATATTTTAAAAGTGGTCTTGTTTCTTATAAATTACGGAGAGACGTTCTCTCGAGTATCTCAAATAGAAAGACATTTTAGGACACTTTTCCAAAAGTTCCAAATTTCAGAAAAATAAAAGACCCGTACCAACCGTGTGATAGCAGATTATCGTTTTCCATTAACGTGTTCCAGATAAAAGAATGCTCTCGATTAGCGTTGCCAGGCGTCCGGATAAAGCCGGACATAGTTAGGCTTTTTGATTGCGTGTCCGGCCAAACTTAACGGTGTCCAGCTTTTGTTAGGCTTTTTACTATTGACTTTGGCTGATTAGTAATAAAGTACTTGAACTGATTTGGCATTCGATGTTACTTATATTTCATTAGAGTTTAACAAGATTTATGGTAATAATCAAAAAAGCTTGATTTTACATGCAATTTTTTTGTTGTACCTATTAATACCGAGACAAATCCTCAATATTGTAGGCTGTCCGGTCTTTTTACCCATATGTCCGGCCAAACTGGCTGGTCTGTCCGGCTATTTGGTTTGGCGACCTGGCAACCCTACTCTCGATGATTACTTTGCTAGAAACTAATAGAAGTGCAAATGATAATGTGCAAATGAATAGTGCAAATGAATCATCAGATATTTCATTTCCCCCAAAATCGTTAAATAGTAAAGCTGTTCAAAAAAACCTGCGAACAAAATGTTCCAAAGAAATCTGGAAAGATGCAGTACACCTGGACACGGCAGTATTGCAAAGCAAGACGCGGTGGCCAGTTTGACCTTTATTTCCGCCATTTTCGCGTATGACACGATTTCCCGACAGTGCTTAAGTTGAATAGGAGCTCAGCTCCTGTACTTCATTTTTCAGAGTGAACTTTTACATACTAGGCAAAACTCAGCGAAGCTCATGAATATTGCGACCACCAGTACATCAACACGAGCTCACCAGTACATCAACACGAAAGTTTTCCCCTTTTCACGCACAAACTTATTTTAACCCTTTGAGGCGCAACCCTTTCCCAATGCTAAAAAAAGGGCATCCGTTGCCATCACTCGACTTAACTACAAGCAAGATGGGGGACGATCGAAACGTTCATCGCCCGCCACAGATCTAGAGACCCTTTTTTGACGACAGCCAGCTGCGTAAAAAAAGGGTCTCTAGATCTGTGGCACGCGTTGAACGTTTCGGTCGTCCGCCATCTTGCTGGTAGTTAAGTCGAGCGATGACAACGGATGCCCTTTTTTCAGCATTGGGCAATCTATCCAGCTGTTTTCGCATTCTTCAATTTTTTCAGCAGATGTCAGTGCTGTTAAAAATAACCGGGACAATTTTTTTTTACGGGAAATGACGTGCTGAAAAGTAAAGGATTCTCGTGGAGCTATGTCACCCGCAACTATTTTTATAGAAATCAACTCTATTCTTCGTGACTGACAACAGTCAAAACGTCACAGTTTGGTGTTCCCAGGCGGGATCACTGCGCGTTAAAGGGTTAACGGACAGACTTATCAGTTTTGCCTCGAACCGATCTGAAAGTCCTGAGATGAAGTAGTTACCTGTAGAAGGCACATTTTGGTCGAGAGAGTTCACCTTCCCAAGCACTGACCGTGTTGATGTTCTAATGGGCACCGAATCTAATCGAGCGATCTGCTGCCGGACACTATTTTGAATAAATTATTTAATGAAATATTTGCTTTTAGCTGTTTGTTTCCCTATGTCTGAAAGACCCTTACTTGCAGTAGTGCTTGCTCACCGTTGCTTCCAAGAATGGGCTCTGAATACGAGTAGAGGTATGCAAGCACAACGATGAGCAGCGAAAGAAGACATGTCTGTCCTTCCCCAGTCATTAGCGACAAATGGAGATACTGTCTGACTGCATTTAGCGTAGAAAATTGGCAAGTTGCCAGTGAAGGCGAATCCAAAAGAACCGGTCAAGGAAGAGAGAAAGCGAGCGGAGTGAATGCACATTTTTCGTCTGGTTCATTGCATTCTTTGTTCAATGGATTTCATAATATCCATCTGAATTTTGTGGCTGCATTTGTAAATGAAGTACAGAATAAAATTACTTGAACATCGATGAATAAATCGTTTCGAAGTAAGTCGAAAAGCGCGTATCTGACTGGTACCCCCAACAACTAAAAGGTACATGCCCGTTTCCGGCTCTAAAACGGATGTTTTCGTTTTTATCCAAGCAGCAGTCAAGGTCGATAGCTTTTTTTTATGCAGTATTTATATAATCTTCAGGTATGACCACCTGGCAGACGTTCTGAAGACGATTCTGCGTTCGAAGATTCCCGATGCAGTCGACAAATTCGAAGAACTCAGCCTTGAAGTGAAGAAATTGAGGCAGACGCCAGAGAGCGACTTAACGGAAGTGTTTGAGATAGGAGAGGAGCTGCAGCGGTTTGTGGCAGAAAAACAGGTGTTTTATAAGGTAAATTATAGTATGATAATAATGGTTAGTAATAAGAAAGTAACACTCAAAATAACTGGTGTTTAAAGCATAAAATAATAAGAGCTTTGTAAAATAACGCCATAAAGTTTAATTGACCGGCCATACAGCTATTTCGATCAAAATCTTTTTGTTCTTCATCAGTGACAATCACCTGAAGCCAGGAACTGGGAACAAAATAAATAAATAAATAAATAAAAAAGGGGGGGGGAATGGCACACTAAAAGGAACATGCAAAAGAACAACAACAACAAAAAAACAGAAATGTTCTTTTGTTGTTTAGTTTTGTTTTGCGTTTTATTTCCTATCCCCTCTTTTTTTTGTTTATTTTTACTATATTCCATGCATTTTTCTACATTTTAATTTTTATCTTTTTTATCTACCTTTCTCCCCTATCTCTTGCCCTCCATGGTTTATTCTTTTTTTCCTCTCCTTCTGGCAACGATTTGTTAGTCGTTTGTATTTTCTGTTTACTTTCTTTTTAGTTCCGCGCTCCTGGCTTCAGTTGATCGTCACCGATGAAGAACAAAAAGTTTTTGTTCGAAACAGCTGTATGGCCGTTAAAGTAACCTTTATGGTGTTATTTTAAAAAGTTTTTTTAAATTATTTTATGGTTAGTTAAACTAATAAATGATATAATAAATAATAGCTAAACACTTTCGAACAAAATTGAAAAGCGCTTATGATTTCTATTTGTCTGTCTGACCATCCGATTTCTAACTGCTGTAAATATGCACCGATTACTACAAAATTTATGTATGTTACTAGCTGCGTGCCCGTTCTCCGCACGGTAGGGAACGAAACTTTTTCTTACATGTATAGTTCGAATTGATTCCAGAGATTTGGAATCTAAAAATAAGCAAAATAATTTGACTCTTGGCGTAAAGTTACTCATTACTTATTCGTAAAGTTAGTATAAGTACTGACCTGTGACCATTGTTAATATTATGACGCAAAAAACTATGTCGGTGTCATTCACGATCAGAAAAGAAAAGCGTGACGGTTTTCATTGAAAATTCCTAATTTTCAAAATGTCTCTTTTCTGCATCATATTCTTTTTTAGATTTAAGTTATGCCATTAATACCTTAGATACTACATGATGTAGAGAACCGTTTTATTTTATAATTAAATAGTTGTATGCCCGCTCTTCGCAAGGCAAGAGAAGAACATTTTCCTAAAATGTGATCATCACTACTTGTGACAAAACAGAATCTCCAAGAAAAAAGAAAGTTATGTTACAGTCTTTTCTGTTGAAACTACCGCGGGATATATTAACGCGACGTAGAATTACTTAATGTTTTGTTAGCTGTGATGTAATAAGGCTGTTGAAAAATGAATAGAAGACTTAGTTTCACAAAATATTTATTAATGTGGTATATTGTGATTTGATCAATATTGCCTTATCATATCTACTTACTATTAATTATACTATCTTTTACTGATACCAATACAATATATTGTCGTTTTGCAACCGTTAATGCTTAATTTAAAGAAACGGTCTAGATATTTGCCACGAATGTAGGCTTTTACTGTTTGGTGATTCTTTGCAATTTACACATTAGCATAAACGATAATCATTTCCCTTTATGGTTGCCACTAAATCAGCTATCCCATAAATTTTTACGCATAGTTCTTGTCAGATTGGTGTATTTAGCACCAGGGCCCTATTATCGCACGGGCAAATCGGGACTTGCCCAGGGGCCTCCGGCTCAAAATGGCCCCCAATTTCAAATTATTGTTCTTTTTTTAACAAAAAAATTTATGAAAAATAAAACAAATTTCATACGTGGGGGGGGGGCAAATTCATCAATGCCCGGGGGCCCCCTGTTGGTCATAATCAGGCCCTGTTTAACACGGCAATATATTTCCTGCTATTCGAAAACGTGACACGTTTAAAATCTCAATCGAAAACAATGCTGGATAATTCACTTGTGAAAAAACTGCATTAAATTATTTTTCTGGCAACGTAAAGCAAAATATAGAATTATTTCACATGCGTGGCGTATGTTTTGCTTGTGAGTCCGTTATTCTGATTGAGTTTCGAAAGAGGTTCTAAACTTGTGACATCAAAATCACGCACATTTCACATGTGAAAACTCGGTTATTTTTAAATAATTTTTTTTTTCAACTGGCAATTTAATCATTGCTACTATCTCCAAGACAACCAAACTGCAAGATATCATACCGAAATTTTTAAGCTGCTGCTACTGAAATGAAAATAATTCTTTACTTAAAAATTCGTAAAAAAATCTCCTAATTTATATTTTCCTCTGGTTTTTCTTTTAAAAGAGGGCGAAATGTATGCTCCGTCATTTGAAAAAATATAAAAAAGTTATGACGGATAGAATTCAAGATGCAGCAGTTTTAAAAATATTTTACGAAAGTCAGCGTCAAATTTGATTTTATTTGAAAAATTCCCAAAAATCTGAAAATTATGTTACACAGTCCAAACAAACAGTTTTTAAAAGAAAATTTTCTCCTCTATCCGATGATGTAAATTTCGTTTCTTTGCGAGTGTTAATTACTGTCGTTATTACGTATTAAGCGAGAAAAATCGCTAAAAATCGGACAAAACATAAAATAAAACATTTTCTAATTCGAATTTCGAAAAAATCGCTCCGAGGCGTGTTAGGATCTGTCCTAGTGAAGCCGTATGCAAAATTCGGTAGGTCTGCGACAAACCGTCTCGGCGCAATGCGATCCAGAGACGCGCGCAAAAAGATCGGTGGTCACAAACCTTCCTACCTACTTACATGCCTACATACATAGCTACATAAAATGTTTACCCTCGGATTTTGTTATATAAGATTTTTACGTTTCATACACCCTATTGAAAATGTATATTCATCATCCATAAATCTTTTTTTCAGGAGCGCAGAAAATAATTCCAATACATCACACTCTATTCTCTAAAGTGTATTTTAGAGATATTCGGCTATTTCAAATGAAACAAAATTGGTACATGTTATTACGGATTACACAATAATGCTCTCATTAAATCAGTGTTTGTAGCGTTTATAGTTCTACTGGACCACTCAAAATAATTCCAATACATTAAGGTGTATGACATATCAGAGGAATTGATTCATTTCAAGCACAACGCATTCACAGTCAAGCACAATGTCTATGACAGAATACTCTTTATTTGAAAAATGGAAATAACATTTACAATTTTTTTTTTTTTGTGTGTGCGTTTCGTAAAATTGCATTGATAGTGATAGACAGATTTATTTTTATTTTTATTTTTTTAGGTTATATTCAAAACGTGGTCAATTTTGGGGACAACACATCCTAAATTTGGCTTATAATCGGTGCGTTTGGCATGATTTATCTTCCCCCATTTTTTTTTTTTTTTTTTTTTTTGAAAACGATAAAATTGCCGTTGAAATTTTGAGTCCCCCTCTCTATAAACCATCCGCAGACTACTTTGGCATAACTACCAACCGTTCCATTTTCATCGAAACATTTACCACCACTATTTTCGAACAGTTTTATTTTGTATTAAAAATATGGACTCCATTTTAACCTAAAATGCCCAAAACAAATAGTAATGATAAATGTTCCGATAAAAACGGAATGATCAGCAGCTATGCCTTTGGGTTGGTATTCTCTTTAGCACATTATCGAATGAAATCTGTCATAAATGGAACGAGAAAAATTTTTAAATCCTACTATATAGTTACGCTGATCCCTCACTCACTGATTCACTGACTCTAAAAATTCCGGGTAACCACTCCAAAATATAATTTTTACCGCTATTTTCTCCAAAAAAATTAAAAAGTTAAACACAAAAGCGTAATAACATCTACACCGTTTGTACTATCCGCTTGAAATTTTTCATACTTATGTGTAAAAATATTGAGAACAATCTGCGCTACTTTAAAATTCGAAAAATACACCCGTTTCCTCATTTTTAACGATTTCCAGCTCTATTTTATTTCCGAGAGTAATAAAGTGAATCATTTGCGTGACAAAAATAGCTGTTGCAAGTCACATGACGTCATAATGAAATCCCGGTCATCAGGCTTTGAAGGGAAAGTCGTGACTCCAATTCGTTTAAAATAGTTTTTCCAGGTAACATAGTTTAATTTTTTTTCATTAAAATGACATGCATGAAACATTGATATAAGAGGGGGCTGTTTACACAAAACGAAATCCTTCGAATGCGAAAATTTTCCGCACTTTTCGAGAAGAGCATGAAATTCGATTTGGGTATATAATAAAAATTGAATACGAAGCTATTTATTTTGGGAGGACGAAGATTAAATATATTGAAAGTAGACATATTTTCGTCAATTTTTTCCCCTAACGCCCATTGTAATTGCCTCCACAACGGGCTATGACTTCTAGTGTTCTAACAAATTAAAGAGTTGAAAATTGATTTATAATCGTTGCGGTTGGGGAAGAATGCCTCTTAGTTTAATTTTAGATTTACCATTTTTAATTCACATTCGTTAAAAGATAATCGTTATCAGTATTGCCGGATATTCTTTGACAGACCTCGAAACTTTTCACTTAAAACGATGTTTCAAGTGGAACGCTACCTTGAATTGTTTAGAAGCGGGGTTTCTCAAACTTTGCTGTGCGTAGCACTAAGTGCTTCTCGCAAATGTATAGCAAGTGCTCCGCGAAAAAGTATCTTGTTGCTTTAGACTTGAGTTCTCTTGTCTCGAATTTAAACAAGGTGTTCCTCCGAAACCTTCAAAGTGCTCCACAGCGAAAAAGTTTGAGAAAACATTGATGAATATATACCTTTTAAAAGTAAGGGACATTCATTAGATCTCTATCACACAGGTAGGTTTTTCTTCGTGTCGATGTGACGGCAGTGTGTTCTAAAAGCTTCCATACTCCAACCATGGCTCACTTGGATAAATACAGGCTGTCCGGAAACCAGTTTCTCCTATGGGATTTTCCGTACGAGTAAATTTTCGCTTCTTCGCCGATTTGTCGATTTTACCCAACGAATCACTGTTGCCAACTCTGCCGGAGAAAATGTGCCTAAATCAAAACTAAAAGTATCCAGGAATGGATAACAATGACACATTCAAATATAAAAATCGTGTCTACACAAAAACCGTGCTCGAGCGAAATAGCACTCAAGTGCTAAAAAAGGCGCCAAACGCGGCCTTTTTTTTTTTTTCTCGGCTTGAAAACATTGGCTGCATTCGTAAACGATAAACTCGTTTGGTGTTTACGAATGTGGCCATTGTTATCCATTACTGGATACTTTTAGCTTTGATTTTAGGCATATTTTCTCCGGCAGAATTGGCAACAGTGATTCGTTGGATAAAAGCGACAAATCGGCGAAGAAGCGAAAATTTACTCGTAAGGAAAAACGGAGCTTTCTGGACAGCCTGTATTTATCCAAGTGAGCCATGCTCCAACTCCTCCAACTTAACAAAGTCATTGTTCGTGACAAGTGTTGCCAGCTCGGCCAGAGAAAAGGTGGCAAAAGCGAAAAGTGACTAGAAATGGCTAAAAATGATTTCGATCTGCTGAAAAACAAATAAATAATTCATAACGGATTCCAATAACAAAATAGAATTTTATTTTTGCAATGTCAGTCTTAAAGGCTGTTCTTCGAAAAAAAAGAACTCTGTTTTTAGTCTTGGTACACAAATTGAAATAAACTAACAGCACCATGGTCTCCAAAAAATTCCAGAGTGTTCTTCATAAGCTGTTTTACACACTGCGATAAGCGAAAACGCTGTAGCTTTTGTGAAATTTTCAGAAAAAAATCTTAAACATGGATCTGAGCTGCAAGATTTTTCGAAGAGTGACATGCTTTGCGAAAATTTCCGATTTTTAAGATTTTTTTCTAAAAGTTTTGAATCTGATACAGATTGACCTGTCTTCGTAGTATGTAATACAGCTTGTAAAGAGAGAGTTTCAAAATTTTGAAGTGCCTAGCATAATTAGTTTATTTGTAATTATGTACCAAAATCACATGATTTTTTCGAATAACACCGTTAAAAGGAATGAATTGTGACATCAAGTGAAACTGCCCAATTGCGTTGTCGACATCTGGACAGTCGTCTGCGAAGTTTTATTTCGCTGCACGTGTCGTCTACATTTTTGAAAACACCACAATTGCGAAATTTTATTTCCTGAAGTTTGCGCAAGCGCAGTATAAAATATATTTAAATAACATTTAATAATGCAAATGAAAAACTACATATACGAGCTATCGGAATGGACAGTATGATTAACTCGAAACTAGTTGTAAATGGCTAGAAATGG
Source organism: Cheiracanthium punctorium (assembly GCA_038373885.1). Classification (NCBI taxonomy): domain Eukaryota; kingdom Metazoa; phylum Arthropoda; class Arachnida; order Araneae; family Cheiracanthiidae; genus Cheiracanthium; species Cheiracanthium punctorium. The sequence goes on from JAWZYV010015505.1 coordinate 56,587, forward strand.
CCAGAAATTGCTTAAAAACAGAAATAATACGGCTAAAATAGCTACTAGTAGCTTTTTCGAAAATTTGTGGCTGGCTAAGTTCAGAAAGTGGCCAGATCTAGCCCCAAAGTTAATAGCTAATAGTTAGCAACTTTGTTCGTGATTTCTTTTTTGAATACTACATTTTATCGTCTGCTTTTCATTGCATAAGTTCCTCACTTGTTATTCTCTGGTTCTTTTCGCTCTTAAACTGTGCGGGATTGAAGTTCTATGTTATTTTGTTCTTCAGAGGCACGAAGGTAAATGTATAGGAGGGGACACTTCTCTTAGAAAGTTGGATAACGCTGTTGTTGCAAACAGATGGCGCTACTCACACGTTGTAACTCCGCATCCAGGTTGTTTATATTGCCATCGAGGCGAAGTAAACGGAGATCGTTGAATTAGCGGAACTTCAAAAAAAAATATGAAATACGTAGACTTATGAACGTGATATATAATAATTTCTGGCTCAGGTGTGTTTTAATTACCTAATTGTCTTAGAATACTATTTCGTAATTAATATAGGCAATAATTTCGAAGCGAAGTAATATAATGTATGTAATGTCGTGTTATTATTTTGTCCAAAATCTGTATTTTAAGAAATAGTAGTAAATTTAGAAGAATGTTGTATATGTGAATCAATATTTAAAAAGTGTTTATTTATAATGATGATCACACTCAAACAAGCGGTGCTCACACTCAAACAAGTTACATTCATTTCATGCTGTGACAAATTTTAACACAGCTTTAAATTGGCGCTTTAGAACTCATGTTAAAATGTTAAATGCATGTTACATTAAGAACTCGCACCATTTTCTAATGTAAATATATACCACGGCAGACGAAAACTTTTTTTCTGTGAGCCACAATATACACACTCGTTCACAAATATAAACTCAATATTTTAATAATCTTAAGATATAACATTTTTAAAATCTTTTTTTATTCATTTGTTACTAAGACAACCATGTAAGCAAAAGCTATAGAAATATTTTGAATTTAGTGGTCGCGTTAACCTTCTCCGACCGGCTAGCTGTAAATTAAAATACACTCTCCGTCCGGCTAGGAAACGAGCAGCAACAAGTATTTTCTCCCCCACTCTTTGGAATGTGCCATTGTGAAGGGTCCTTTTGTTGCCTGTGTGGATTTTCAGGAGTAACGTGGAAAGCGCACGGTTGCAATAAAATAAGCCGCGATTGGCTACATTATGTACCTGAAACTTCACATTTAGCTATTTTTCGCACACTTTGTTATTCAAAAATAGTCTTCATTTCAGCAGTTTAATTTTTATTTTTAAACTTAAAATTACATAAAAATTATACGTTTAAAAAGCGCAGTTACCATTTTTTAAGTATTTTTAAATATTTATGTAAGGAAAAAAAAAAATCTTTGTTGCACTATTTGTTTCTACCCAAATTTTTCTACTTTCATCTTTCTGAAAAAACAAATAAATATATAAATAAAAATAAAAGCACCAAAACTGAAAACTTGAGTACCCTTTAAACTTCCTAAAAAGTGTTTCATAAGATTTTTTGAGACAAGGAAAAATCTCAGAAAAAAGAAATATCAATGAGTATTTCATGTCGCAAAATAATAGTAATAAATTACATTTTAAGACATCCAGATCCATATTATGAATATTCTAATATTTAATTGAGTATTACATGGAAAAATTGTCATAAGAGTGTTTGACGATTAGCTAATTTTCTAGAGAATAAATTTTAAAGCATTTATTTTTAAAGAGTTAATCTGCTTTATGTTGATAACAAAAAAAGTTTACTTTGCGATTGCGTGTTATATATAATGTCAAAACCTGCTCAGGGCCTTATTAACGCATGGGGCAACTGGGCCCCTGAGTGTTTTATCACCGAAAATTTCTTAGCTTATTATACTTCCTTGTACAAAGTAAAGGAAGTATTGTGATCACGAAAAATTTTGGCATTCAAATTTTGTAGGAAATGTCTAGCTTGACCAACTGTGTATCCGCTTTATGTATAAATAAATATAAGTTTATGGGTCAGCATAAGTTAATGGGGTCATGTCGGTTTTTATGCGTTGATAACCAATAAACATACAAGGAAGTAATGCGTTGTCCACATCAGATTTTTTTTTTTTTAATTTTAAGTAATAAAAATATTTTCTATTTTTGATTACTTTTTAAGTGATTATTCAATGCTCAAAACAACATGATGGTGTATTATAGTTATGATGGTATGGTGTATAGAAAGTAGGGGCTAGGATATGAAGCTCTCCCCCCCCCCCTGAAATATGACATTTCCCAAAAAAATTAGATTAAATTAATTTTTTTAATTTTTCAAAAGTGACCATCCCCCCCTTTCAACCGCTGAAAGTCGCATTCAGGATCCACTACTTTGGGGGGGGGGGGGCTAGGTGAACTCCAGTCTCAGGGCTCTAGTATGTCTTCATCGGACCTTGTGCGTGATATTTAAATAAAATAAAACCTCCCTAAGTTGAACACATACGGCTAGATCAAAAAGGGTCCAACTTATAGATAAATATTTTAATATTATGGACACGTTCCGTTCCTTCGAAAAATGTCCAACTTACGGAGGTATCCGTGTTACGGGGTAACCAACTTGGGAGGTTTCACTGTTATATTTATGTATTTGATACTTAAGGCAATTTTAGTCTATAGTCCGCGCGAAAACTACTAAAAAAATTATCCGATTAGAGTTATGTCGTGTTACGGCAACGTTACGCAAGGGCGTCTGCCTGGGGGTGCCTTGGACGGAGGACTTTTTAAGGAGTTCTAGGGCTCATTTACGTTATATCTGGAGAAAACTGTCCCGAAATACAGATTGTTTGATCGGCGGCAGCACAATAGACTTGAACCCGGGTCCATTACACTTCGGCTATCTCAGTGTTTAATGATTTTAACACAAAGCCACCACTGGGCTGTTAGCTTAGCAATTGAACGTGCAAATCTCTGGTTGCACGTTCAATGCCTTAGCCGCCCGTCGGCTTTTGACTAGTGTGTATGGACATAAATTGTTTGCGTTAATTTTGTAAGTGGATTCTTTTTTTTTTTTTTTTTTTTTTTTTTTAGGCTCTCGAAAGAGCCATTAGCTCTGAAAAGAATTTTTTTTTGTTGTCTGTTTTTTTTTTTTTTTTTTTTTTTCTGTGTTTGTGCATACGTATTTGAAAAAGACTGTAAAAATTAAAAAATTGCTTTCTGGCTTCTGCATTTCATTTTTGAATATTGTTTTGGGAATTGTGGTATTCTTCAAAACAATTTCTATCTATACACAAGGCGACATTACAAAGTTTGCATATCACCCATGAAAGCCTCTCTATTCCATTTTTTGAGCAATTAGAGCATCTCCTTCTAGTCTTTTCTTTCAAAGGCCAATGTCCGAAACTTGAGGTATGCTGCGGCTTCTTTTCTGGAATTGGCCTGGATACAGGGACTTCTCTTCTCTCTACCAAATTTCTGATTAATTCCATTCGGAAATTCCGTTGGCTTCCATCATACTTAGATAAAATATAAGCATTTAATATGGATATATCAAATAAATGGAAAAAGAGTTTTTTTGTCCACTTCACTGTGCGTCTTTGAAAGGAGTAGCTGTTCGCCATTCTGTCACTCTTATCTACGTATACCATGTTTTCATTGTAGTCTGATATGACAGCTGGTTTACAGTTTTCGGGAGAAGTATTTTGTTCTGATGCACGGTGCATATTTGACAGCATGTATACATCACGTTTGTCTTTCCAGCGTAGTGCTAAAAGACCATTACAGGATTTTGAAATTACTTCTCCGCGTTTCAGTTTAATTTGCGAGATTTCTTTTGGGAAATTCTTCCTATTACAACGAATAGTGCCACACGAATTTGTGCATTTTTCTTCGAGAAGATCCCTGAAAAGTTGAGGGGACGAAAAAAAATTGTCCATGTATAATTTGTGTCCCTTTCCCTTCACACATTCCGCCATTGTCGTAACAACATTGTACGACGCAGAAATCAGTGGAGTTTTTGCGCATTTATCATTACCAAGATAAACTTTCATATCATATGTGTACCCTGGTTTGTCGGCTAATTTATATAGCTTGATTCCCCATTGTTTCCTTTTTTTGGGTATGTATTGCCTAAATGCAAAACGTCCCTTGAATTTTACAATCACTTCATCGATTGACATACTCTCTTCTGGATTATAAATAGACTTAAATTTTTCATTTATTGTTTCAAAGAATTGTCGTGTCATCCATAGTCTGTCATAATTTTCAGAATCTCTCCTGGGTTTTAAATGGTTATTGGAAAAGTGCAAAAATTTTAAAATAGACAGAAATCTATCTCTTGCCATAATAGTTCTAAAAATAGGCGTTTCCATATATTTGTCTGTTGTCGTCCAGTAATCTCGAAGATTATCTTTTTCGACATGGCCCATTAATAAAATGATTGCAAAAAACTTTTCAATTTCTATTGGCGTTGTTTGGATCCAATCTGGGGTATGTTTTCTTTTGCCTGAGCTGTCTGGTTTCAGCTCCAGTACTTGCTCAGCATATCTATTAGTTTCTTCACAGATAAAATTTACAATGTCTTCTGTAAATATCAATTTAAAGTAATCATACGCACTGTTTAATGCGTCTGTGGCACATGCAATTCCTGAATTCCCAGTAAAAGGCAAAATGTCAACAACATCGTTCTCACCAGGTAATTTCCACTTGAAAATTGCCTTACCATCATTATAATTTTTATCTTCTGCTTTCATATCAGCATCATTTTTATCTTCATTTTCCGTATCCTTACTATTTTTTTCTTCATATTTTGCATCGTGAAAAGAATCATTTTCCTCTATCTCAAGTTCATCATTTTCACAGTCTGAATCACTATCAGCGTAATTTTCGTCAAAATCATTCATAAGTTTCTCAATCTCGCTTTGCGTAAGACCTTTGAATCTGGGAGCCATTTTTCAGCACTGCAAATTTATGAAGCCGTAAATAGAAAATAAAGAAGCAAGAGCACTCTTAACGTATGTCGGAGAATGAACAATAAAGCTACTCCCACTTGCAAACCAAAATTGCGCCAACAGAAAAACCTGTTATTCCTTTATTTATCACCAACACTTCTTTACAGAGTTCCCCCTCTTTTTGAACAATAGGTGACTTAGGAAGATAAACCATAGATAAGCGCTTTTCTAGTGCTTTAGTGATAAATGATCCATACACCGTGACAGCTGTCTATACGCCACCCGAAGGGAGATCTGGAAAACGGAAAACGCCCACCAGTAGGAAATCTGTCCCTCCTTCCTCCCGTCCTCCCGTAGGTGTTGCGGTCGGAATCTCCATACTCATTTCTCTTCTACGTCCCTATCCTAGTTCTATGAGATAAACATGCAGAGCAGAACACCTGTTTTGCAGATACAGTAAAGGGGGGAATGAACTGTCGGGACAGTAGCTGACCCGAGAGCGACTTTCGGTCGATAAATTTCTCTGGTCCAGCAGGTGTCCCGCCGGTCTCTAAGGGTTAAATTATAATAAATATAAATCCTATGTTTAGACACAGATTGTTTTAATTAAAAATTTGTTGAAAATTTATTTCTTTGCATTTTACCTAATAAAATGCAATTACTTTGTTGCCAACCCCATAGTGGGATGGTCGTTAAACGAGAGAGAGAGAGAGAGAGAGAGAGAGAGAGAGAGAGAGAGAGATAGAAAGAAAAAGTCGGGTCCCAGTGGGCGCAACCCGCAGCGGCGATCTTAATGAGATCAGATTCATCGCAGCCAAGAAGCCGGTCCGCTGCCTAATAAAGCTGTAGCATCCCTTAACCTCCAAACCCAGACCAATCCACACGGTTCTTTGGCAGAAGTCTTTCGCAGCGGAAAGAGAGCCTTAGCCTTAACCAACCAAACCCAGACACAATCCACACGGTTCTTTGGCAGAAGTCTTTCGCGGTGGAACGCGAACGGGGTCCGGTTTCCCGACGAGCGAATCTCTCCAGGCGAATGTCAGTCTCAATCAAGCGACGTGTTGCCTGTTCGAGACCGGAACCAGATCCAGTCCAGCTCGCTCTCGACTGACAGCTGTCTTCGTTACAGACCACCGGGACCCTACTCTAAGTATCTGGTTGTTCTACATAAGGATTCCATTGTTGAACAGAATAACAATTGTTTCGTTGATTCCGATTGAATCTATTGTTGGAGCAACTTGGAGAACGGCCGCTGTAGCCCGGTTGGGTGGGGAATCTACCTCGTAGCCGAAAGGTAGTGAGTTCGATTCTGGGACCAACCAAAGATCGCCGTGCTCGCTAATGGTGACTCGGGCACGTTGAATAGGTTTTGATCGCAATGTCCTCCAATTTCCCACACAAAACGATGTCTCTGAGGGTGGTCAAACTAAGTCTCGGGGTCTTCTGTTGGGTATTTGCTTCAAAACTAAGAAGCCCCGCTAACGATACGTAGTTCTGCCATCTATGGGCTCCCGAATTAGGTAGAAATGAACTCTTCAGGAGTTATTGGTAGAAATTAACACCCTTGGCATGTACTGCCGCTAATGATCGAATCTGGATTTATGGTTGGTCCAAACGGCTCCTAAAGCAGAAGTGCCTCACCCCCATAATCCATGTTTAAAAGACAGGCAGACAGGCAGACAACTCAGAGAAAATCAGTTACTTCTAAATTACTGCCGTTTAGGAGGTGTAGTGGCTGAAGAACCATCCTATAACACCGGCTCCACCAGTGGCATAGCGCTGGCGCTTTGAACAGTTAGACGGAAGGT
>JAWZYV010015506.1:0-56782 GCA_038373885.1 Cheiracanthium punctorium
AACGAAGAGATTCTTTTGTAACCTTTAACAACATATGTCATTTTTAAATCGTTTCGAATAACTTAATATCTCTAAAATACGCTTTAATGAATTTCTGCCCGTAGAACGCGATCTATGAAATATTTTTTGAGTGGCCCTGTATATAAACTATCCAGCCGATTGGGACCAAAAAAGGAGGTGCACAATAACATGTTACAGCAATTCTAAATACAAAATTTCAACATTCTACGACCAATATTTTTTGAGATACTGGTCAAAAAGGACTTGCGGTCAGTCAAACTGGATTGTACATGCATTTATACGAATATACATACATGCAAAAACATGTCTCGCAAAAACTCTTCAATGTAAACTTATGTAAAAGGTCAAAATTTATTTTTTTCGTCAAACTCTGGTTACAGAAATATTTCGCTATCACATTACTTCCTTTTACTTCGTACAAGGAAGTAAAAAGTTATGTTTATTCCGAAATGGAGTCACTTACGGGATACGTTAATCTTATTGAAATTAGGGTTTGTGCATTTAGTTGGGTCATTTTCTATTTCTGATTAACCCATAATTATTACTGATCATTTTAATCTTTTACTGACCTCCTGAAAGCCTCCAGCTCCCAAAAAGAGTTGTTATCGCTAGGGAATGCAATCCTGATCCCGGTAGAACGGGGTCCTGCACAAATATTTCCGGGACTAGTCCCGCGGAATTAAGACCGTAATCCCGAAAATTTTGCATACGATGAACAATAACAACCAGTGATCATGGGCGCTCTTACCTATTGGCAGGTAGTGGCCATAGTCCCCCCTCCCCAACTCCCATATTGTTATGATTTATGTACTGGTATAGCGGAGAAGTGCTTCAACACTATAAATATTGTGTCTTTCTGGGACAGGTTCCTTGACTTGTCCCCCTGCTCGCATAAATAACCATATGGCTGACCATGCAAGTGATATCTTTAAAGGGTGATCTTCAGTTAACTACTAAAAAATGTACGACTCCTTCATAGTTTCATACAAAGAAAAAAAAATATTTTGTTAAGCGTTTTTGTATTCTCAATCAGAATTAGATAAAGACTGAGAAGACGAGCATCTCCTTATGCTGTCTTTTTTTCATTCTTTTTTAACAACTAAGAAATAACAGTATATTATTATGAATTTCATGACTAGAAGTTTCCTATTCATGTAAGGTATTGCATTAATTATCATATAAGATAAAGCATTATTATATTAAAATTAAATTTGATAGTGTTTACATACAATCTTAGTTTTTCCTACTTGTCTCTATCGAAATCAATTTTTAGTTGAGTGAAATATCAATCCCGCGGGATCCCGCAGTCCCGCGAAACGAAAAACAGTGCGGGATTGGATTCCGTAGTTATCGCCCGTCTTATTGAGAAATACTGATCTAAATACACATGGCTGTCATTTTGGCTAATAATTTAAGTGTCAACATTATTGTACTCACATTTAATACATCTTTTTTTTTCACTGTACTTTTCGGTACCCAAGGTGTCGAGCATTATCAGAAGACAAAAGTAGTAGTAGCTCCACAAACGATAAAAAGTTTCCCAAAAAAACATATTGCCAAGGTAACACGTTCTTGAAAATTTAGTTCAAAAATATAATATTACTATCGTAACATTAAAAAAAAACACAATATGAATTAATGAGAAAATTTTTTCAATTTCTGGCTCATAATATTTTTTTTGCTGTCTCCTACACTTACACAATCACATTTTTCTTATATCATACTCTAGTTGCAGAAAAGTGCATGATTCCTGGGTTCGTTATTCTAAAGTCCAGTAGGTGTAGAAAGTTCAAGTATCCCAAAGAGTTGCCTAATCTTAAATTTAGAAGCAAAAATTCCCCGTTATATTTGTTGTTGAACACCGTGGGTACCTCTAATACAAGCAAATCAGAATTGCACATAATATACAAATACTTACAGGTGGCACGGGCGAACCCCTTTTTTCCTCTTTTCCTTTTCTCACTCATCTTCACTTTTCAGACCACTTTCCTGAGAGATTTGCTTGAGCTAAAGTAAATAAATAAATAAATAAATAAATAAAAAATAGTCCGTAACTCGTCGTCTAATTAAAAAAGTTACATGCAAAAAATTTGCATTATTTTAGTGTATGAAACATTCATTTTAGACTGCGGAACACTAAAGGAGAAAAAATTTCACTGCAGCCGTATAATGCGTTCATGTCGTATGAGAGATATGCAGTTAAACTTCTCTGGGGCGACCACCCTCTCTTTCGCAAAAAATCGGTCGCTAAGAAAGATGGTCCCTCGAAGAAATATAAACATTTTATAGCCACGAAAAACACGCTAAGTTACATTTGCTTTGTTACTTATGAAATGGTATACTAATACATAAACAATTATACGAGCATGTTTTTAAAATTTAATTAAATATTTAGAAATTTCGGATAGTTTTATTATTTTTACTTTCCGAACATGTACCATAAAAGGGAAGTATTGTACGCATGAAAAAATTCGACCTCGAGATTTTGGTCGTATTTACACGTTTTGATGTCTTCTGAATTCATTTATGCTATTTTTACGAAATGCATATTATTTTAGGTTCCCTAAAACGACCGGTATTGATTTTGGTGTGTATGGCATTAAGAGCCGTTGCAAGAGCAAATCGGGCAGGTCAATAGAAAAAAGTTCCCATCCCCATTTCAAAATTTCATGTTTTTTTTTCTTGTGTTGCCTTACGCAAGGAAAGAACAAATCTGAAATATTTTTGATTTACCACTTTTAGTTTTGGAGTAATGGGGGGTCAAAGTACCCCAGACGAGTGACGTAGAATTAATTTAGGGCAATTTTTGACACATTATTGTCTCGAATGTGACTGGCTCTGATGTGCTTCAGAGAATTTTTTCATTTAATCCTATAATATACCATGTATATTAACGCTTGAAATTGAAAATTCATTCGAAAATTGTCAGAGCCCCAAATAAGGCCCCCCCCAAAATACTCACCCCCCTTTTCATAAAAAATACAGTTTTAAGAAAGCTTTAAATATTGGCTCTGACGTGATACAGAAAAATTTTTTGCACAGTGCAGTTATATATCTTCATATAAAGTGATTCTACTGTTAAAAATTTTTGAAGCCCCCAGCCCCCCCCTCCCCGATACGGGGCCCCAAAAATGGTCCTTAACGCTAATTTACACAATTTCGAAGCATTCGTACAGCTGAAGCGACTTCCCACAGAATAACTATTGATTAGGGATGGACGCGAGACGAAAAATAAGCGTCTCGCGTCTCGCAAAGTAGCCTAAAAGCTTGTCTCGTCTCGCAAAAATCCCTATACCGTAATGTTAAAAATGTGTGTCTCGTCTCGCAAAAAAACTGTAAATCTCTGTCTCGTCTCGCATAAAAGTCGTCTCGCGTCCATCCCTACTATTGATATGGAGATGTACTATCAACATAGTAGTTTCATATTATGAAAAAACATTTTTTGAAGGTAAAACTGTTTCCAAGAAAAATCACCAAAAGTACCTCCCTATTTGGAATATCCCCTGGCTCGCATGAGGGCATTTCGGCGTTACATTTAGAGGTTTAATCGACCGTAGCAGTATTGAAAATTAACCTATTCTGCATATATTACAAACATATCCTCCATATATCACGAATAGTTCTTTTACAGGGACACTCATAAGAATTACATTACGCTGAATGGGGATCTCTGCAACTACTGAACCGATTCGAAATTTTTTTTCACTGATAGAAAGCTACACTATTCCTGAGTATTATAAGCTACCTTTCAGCATGCAGCATAACAAGTTCTTTCACAGGGACACTCAAAAGAATTCTAGCAGATGACGCTATATAGACATCTCTGTAACTACTGAACCGATTGTAAAGATCTTTTCACTGAAAGCTACACTGAAGCTATTCCTGAGTAACATAGGCTAAAATTCATGCATGTAGCATAATTTACAGGAACACTCAAAATGATTTGTAAACATTTTCGTAACTATTTCCATTCGCCACTCAAATTTATTCAAATTTTATTAAACTCCATTCAAATTTTTGAACAGTGACTCTAAAGATCTTTACACTGAAAGCTACACTATTCCTGAGTAACATAGGCTAAAATTCATGCATGTATCATAATTTGCAGGAACACTCAAAATAATTCGTAAACATTGTAGTAACTGTCACCATCCGCCACTCAAATTTATTCAAATTTTTTAAAACTCCGTTCAAATTTTTGAACAGTGCAGTTATATATCTTCATATAAAGTGAGTCCAATGTTAAAAATTTTTGAAGGTCCCAGGGCCCCCCGGTACGGGCCCCAAACATGGTCTTTTAAGCTAATTTAAGCAATTTCGAAGCATTGGCACATGGGCATGTTGTCATGGAGATGTATTTTCAACATAGTAGTTTCATATTATGAAAAGATAAATTTTTTGAAAGCATCACCGTTTTCAAGAAAAATTTAACACAGTAATAAAAAAATATGTCTTTTCATAATATGAAACTACTGTGTTGAAACTGCATATCCATGCCAATAGTTCTCGTGCGAAGTCAGAGCCAGCTGTACCTATGCTTCGAAATTGCATAAATTAGCGTTAAGGACCATGTTTGGGTCGCCGTACCGAGGGGAGGTTGGGGCTTTCAAAAATTTTTAACATTGGATTCACTTTATATCAACATAAACCGGGTGATTCAAAATACAGTGTAACTTCGATTATCCGAACCTCCATTAACCGAAACTCTTCGTTAACTGGTTTCTTCATCACTTTTTTTTTCATCAGAAAATTACTTTTTGAAGGAGATTCTGAATCTGGTTCTGTTTCAATAATTGAGTTTTGGAAAACTGTCAATATCCAAGACTGCATTTATGTAATCGGTGACGCGTGGAATTTCTATGCCGCAACCAACACTAAGACGAAGTTGGCGAAAACTTTTGCCGAATTTTTCAACTGGCTCAGATGAAAATGCTACAGACATTGTGAAAGACAGTGTTACTGAGTTTTCAAGCCTTTTTAGCACAATGAAAGGTTTTGAAAATTGTGGGGATAGAGAAATCACAGATTGGTTGAATTGTGACGTGGAAGATGCAGGCTTCCAGTTGCTCAATGATGAGGAATTAATAGCAGAAGTCCGAAAATCTCCAAAAGAAGAGGATGATGAGATCAGAATGATTCTGGAGTAAATAAGATCAGTAACAATGATGCTTTTGAGTGTTTCTCAAAAGGCCTTCTTTGGTTGGAACAACAGGAGCAGTGTGATTCCTCTGAAATCATGCTTTTAAGAAAACTTCGGGATAGAGCTGCACGGCAAAGGATGGCCAGATACACCAGATGAAGCTTCCATTTAAACCATTGTAAGTTTTTGTTTCAGAAATAAATTTATTTTCATTTATAATTTTAATTTATTTAACAGTTAAAATAGTCATAGTAACAGTTCAATGACGATAATACATATTAAACTAGATGATTATTGATGAATTCTCGATTATCCGAAGTAGGTTCGGTCCCAATTACTTCGGATAATCGAGGTTCTACTGTAGATCTTAAAGCGATTATTTTTTAAATCGTAAGTGATCGAAACATACTTCCACTTATGGCTTCCATGGCGGGAGTATACTTTGGACTACAATTATTGTCATTCCCAATAGAGGGATCATTATTTAACTTTTTTCAACTCATAGTTGGTCCCACAAACTAAAGATTTTTTAGATTGAAAACAGACGCCAACACAGCATGTAAAGTGTTGGAAGTCATCATTTTCAAAATTAATTTTCTCGATAACTATTTCACTTAGATACACTGAATTTGTTTTATTAATTTTCTTAGGCAAAGAGCAACATTCTTATAAATATAAAGGGTAGGAAAGGGGGGATCGTATAAAAATGGAATTTCGTATTTTAATATGTATACTACCCCCAGTGAAAAAAAATGCCATACCTGAAAGCTACTCTTAATTGGACGAACTTTTCTATTTGAAAGTATGTATCGATCACTTACGGTTTCAAAAATAATCGCCTTAACATCTATTTTGAATCATCCGGTATAACTGCACTGTTCAAAAATTTGAATGGAGTTTAATAAAATTTGAACAAATTTCAGTGGCGAATGGAGACAGTTACGGCAATGTTTACGAATTATTTTAAATGTTCCTGTAAATTATGCTGCATGCATGAATTTTAGCCTATGTTGCTCAGGAGGAGTGTAGCTTTCAGTGAAAAGATTTTAGAATCGGTTCAGTAGTTATAGAGATGTCCATATAGCGTCATGTGCTAGAAATCTTTTGAGTGTCCCTGTAAAAGAACTAGTTATGCTGCATGGTTAAAGGTAGCCTATATTACTCAGGAATAGTGTAGCTTTCTATCAGTGAAAAAAAATTTCGAATCGGTTCAGTAGTTACAGAGATCCCCATACAGCGTAATGTAATTCTTATGAGTGCCCCTGTAAAAGAACTATTTGTGATATATGGAGGATGTATGAGATATATCAAGAATAAGTTAATTTTCAATATTGCCACTGCCGGTTAATCTTCTAAAAGTAACGCCGAAATGCCCCCATGCGTGCCAGTAGACCAAATAGGGAGGTACTTTTTGGGATTTTTCTTGGAAACAGTTGTACCTTCAAAAAATGTTTTTTCATAATATGAAACTGCTATGTTGATACTACATCTCCATATCAATAGTTATACGCTGGGAAGTCCGCTTAAGCTGTATCAATGCTTCTAAATTGCGTAAATTAGAGTTAAGGACCATGTTCGGGGCCCCGCACCGGGGGGTCCCTGGGGGCGTTCAAAAATTTATAACATTGGATTCCCTTTATATGAAGATATATAACTGCACTATGCAAAAATGTTTTTTGTATCACGTCAGAGCCAAGATTTAACGCATTCTTAAAACTGTACTTTTTATGAAAGGGGGGGGGCTTATTTTGGGGGGGGGCCCTTATTTGGGGCTCTGACAATTTCCGAATGAATTTTCACTTTGAGATGTTAATATACAAGGTATATTGTTTTATAAACTGAAAAAAATCCTCTGAAGTACCTCTGAACTAGTCACAGTCGAGACAATAAAGTGGCATGAATGGCTCTAAATTAATTCTACGTCACTCGTCTGGGGTACTTTGACCCCCCATAACTCCAAAACTAAAAGAGGTAAATAAAAAATATTTCAGATTTGTTCTTTCCTTCGGTAAGGCAGCACAAGAAAAAAAATTCATGAAATTCTGAGATGGTGATGGGCACGAGTTGCCCGATTTGCCCCTACAATGCCTGTTAATAGTTTTTTTAGAGGCGCAAACTTTAAGTCAAGAGTCAAATAATTTTGGTTTTTTTTTTAGATTCCACATCACTGGAATTAGTTCGAATTGCATATGTAAGGAAAATTTTGGTTTCCTGCCGTGCGAAGAATGGGCATACAGCTAGTCCTTTATAAAATAAGTATGTTTATATTTTTTATCAGTTATGCTTAGTACTTTTTTATTTAAAACATTTTCCACTAAAAATGTTTTATCTAATTCAGGAAAGGTTCCACTGTATATATATTGTTATGTGTCTATATAGATAACTAGCTGAAGTACCCGTTCTCGACGGGTTAGTGAATGCAAATTTTCAAAAAGCAAGAACTTTCGTCAGCATTGTAGGAGTACACAGAATGGATGTATTATGTTGCCGAAGACGAAGTTATAATTTTTATGTATCTCTCTATTCTAAAAAAAAGTAAGGGCCGCTGTCGTCGCCCTTACTTTTTTTTAGAATAGAGAGATCGGATAGATAGGAGGATAAGATTATCCTCCTATCTTCTCCTAAACCGTGGGGATTTGAATTTCGACTAAGGTGCCCACAGATTCGAAAAATTCCGAGGAACCTGCTAAGCTGACTTAAATTTCGAAAATCGTATTATTTTAGAAGATATTAATAAAAAACTGAAAAAATAAACAGAATGGTTGCCAGATTTGGCAAAATATCATTCATTCCTTTGCAACAAAGCGTTTCCAAGTATCTAGAATCGCGTGAAATTTACAAACATGAGTTAGAATTACGCCTATTTTACGCCAAAATAAAAACTATATGAAATAAGTAACTCAAAATGTGCTACACAAAGTTGACAATTTTCAAATAGTAAGTTCGCTTAGACAACAGGAGTTCAGAATTAGCGATTATTCGTTTTTCCAAAACAGAATTACTAATATCTTGAAAATGAAAAATAATTAAAATGCAGATTATTTTAAAGCCGGTTCGGTCCAGCTGGATTATTTGCTACCAGTAGAAATATATGGCGGCGTTAACTATGCCATTATAGCAGTTATAGTACACTTTGGATATTTGCTAGCACGACGAGATGGTATAATTCGTGGTGCTAAGTACGCCAATCTGCAAACGATTATGTAAATGAAAATATGGATAACGGTTTTCCGGTAACCTTAAATGAACAGTAATTATAGGTTGTGAGCATGTGTCAATCGCCAAATAATGAAAAGTCCCCATTGGTGGCAAGCTATCCTATCTGTTCCGTAGTTTTTATTAACTTTACATGTACTCAAGTCGCCAAATAATGAAAAATCGCCATGAGTGGCAAATTCGAAAGGTGTCCAATAGGTTTTACATTATTAAAAATACAGCTGAAACAGATGATCTGATTTTATTACGCTTTAGCTTCTAATTAATATAAATTTGAATGGCAACATTAAATATCATTGTGTTTCTGAGGAGTGTAAATAACTTTTCCAGCGATTATAAGCGGAGTCCGCACTCCTGGTGAAGTATAGCTCAGGTCCCGTACAACGCGGATTCCCATAACAAAATATCTTCCGTGGTATGTGGGGGAGGGGGGTCTACAGTAGTGTGAAGTTTAAATTTTTATGTACCAATGAACATGCAAGAACCAAGCAATGTGTAGCTCAGTAACATTCTATCTGATCCAATCTTCGGGTTTTGTCTCTTGAAAATATGTCTTTTTTACGAATAAGCCTTATTAGGGGCAGAATGCTTCATACGAAAAGCGAGCGTATCGAGTCTGGGGGCCTTGGCCCCTAGATGTTAAAATATCACAGGTTAGAGAGTAACTAAGTAATATCATTTCATTCGCTTTAGTCGTAATTATGTGATGCGCGAACGAATATTTACGCACATTGAAATAATTTTCGCAAAGTCTCAAAATTTAATCAACATTTTTGAAAAATTGAAAGCCTAGAATTTAAGTTGAGTGACAACCTATCATGTCATCCAAATTCGTTTCATACCCTGCAGTCTTTATTTCGTGATACTGGAACAAATTTTCAGCATTTTAAAACGATTTTCGCAAAATCTCAAAATGTAATCAAAATATTTTAAAAATTCAGTTCCTATAAATAAAGAATAGCAACTACCTATCATATCACTAAATTTCGTATCATTCGTATTAGTCGTTATTACGTGATGTTTGAAGAAATATAAACGTATTTTGAGAGAATTTTCACAAAATCTCAAAATCTAATAAAAATGTTTAAAAAGTTGGACTCCTATTGTTTATGTTGAGCAACCATCTATCGTGTCACCAAATATCATATCATTCGCTTTAGTCGTTATTACGTAATGCGGGAACGAAGATTCACCCAGTTTGAAACGATTTTCACAAAATCTCGAAATCTGATAGATTTTTTTTTAATTAGATGCTTATAGTTTAAGGTGAGTGACCACCTATCATTTCACCAAATATCATTTTTTTCACCTTTGCTGTTAGTACGTGATGTGCGAACACAAATTTACGCAGTTTGAAAGGATTTTCGCAAAATCTCAAAATCCAATCAAGATTTTTTTAAAATTGGACGTCTATGTTTTAAGTTGAGTGACCACCTATCATGACACCCAATTTCATATCATTCGCTTCAGTCGTTTTTACGTCATGCTTGAACACAAATTTACGCAGTTTGAAAGGATTTTCGTAAAATCTCACAATCCAATCAAGATTTTTTAAAAATTCGACGCTTATGTTTTAAGTTGAGTGACCACCTATCATGACACCCAATTTCATACCATTCGCTTCAGTCGTTTTTGCGTGATGCTTGAACACAAATTTACACAGTTTGAAACGATTTTCGCAAAATCTGAAAATCTAATCAAGATATTTTTAAAATTTGACGACCATGTTTTAAGTTGAGTGACCACGTATCATGACATCCAATTTCATATCATTTGCTTGAGTCGTTTTTACGTGATGCTTAAACAAAAAAAGCGTCACGGACAGAATGACATAACGACAGAATGACAGACAGACAACCTTTTTTTTGAGGGTCGCATCGGATTTCTGGGTGCTTGAAAGGGATAGAAATCGCAAAATTTTTGATTTCAAAGAAATGTACAGACGAAAGTCTAATTTTATTTATATAGCTAAATGATTTTATGAAGAAAAAGGTCGATGTTAAATTTGTATATAATCATTACGGAATGATTTAAAAAAAAAAGAAAACATTCATTTATTAATTTGCGCAGAGTAATCGTTGCTTGTAAAGGAAAACGAATGAAATTCAATCATCTTGTTAGAGAACTTTTATTTAGAGTATTCTTTTAATTAGTCCCCCCAACTGATCATTCATGTCAACATAAATATTCAGTTTCATAATTCTGATAATTGTAGTTTTTTGTAAATATTTAGATAGCATAAAAATAAGGCTTGAATTGCAATTGAGTATTAATGTCTAATTCATATTTATCCACAATCCGTATTATCAATAAATCATTCAAATATGTTTAGGGATGGACGCGAGACAAGAAACAGGACTGTCTCATCTCGTAAGACAGTGGTAAACCTCTGTCTCGTCTTGCCTCGCAGAGAAATTGCCTGTCTCGTCTCGCGAGTCTCGCAAAATTAAGGATTGCGATTTTGTTAGCATATTTTTAGTAAAATTAATACTACTTTATTGAAAATTAATATTAATAATAACAATTAGTGACATATTACCATACTCGTACATATATTAATCACCATATTAACTCATATGTGCATTTGAAGTGGTAAAATTTAGATTTAATCCGTACGTATAATGTGACACGACAAAGAAATCATATTTGTTTTTATTTATTTATTTCCGGAACTGCGTAAATGTAATATGTATGGTTGATGGGCGTTTCATTTGCGTTTGAAATAATATAAAGCTTTCAATTTTGTTAGAAATGATGCAGAACTCAGGACATGTTGCGCAAAATAAAATTTTAATCTAACCAATCGCCCCCAATGCCGGAATAGTGAATTCACAAAAGTTTCAATTGGGGATGGGATAATTATAGTGAAGCCTGCTTATATCCCTTTTGTTTTAGTGTTGGAGAAATGGGTTTCATATTTAATAGGGAACCCTGGCTTAACCTGTTCATTCACACCATTAAAAAGAAGAGACAGCAGAGAAGACTTCTGACCAGGGTTGTTTCTCAACATGGATCTTTAAATCCTCCGCTGGGACCCAACACTGTATTAGCGAAATCCCTCCAGTAGATCATTCATTTACGTTCGCATAGCTTGGCTTATGGTGAAAGAAGCATTTTTAATATTTGATGAAACATTTTAAGAGAAAAATATGAACTATCCATAAGATTTAATTACATATACATATTCATCCACTTTTGATGAAATGTAGCCAATATTATAAGTAAACAAAAGATCACAATTACTAAGCTTCCAATGAGAGCATAAAATTTGAAAGTAAGCATACTTGCATCAACTATTCAAAAAATGTAATAATTATAGCCAAACATTCTAAATATGTTTAAATTTTTTTCCATGAAAAATTAATTTATTCATAATTCTGAATTATGTGTAAACATGAATTACAGATTAAAACTCACTTGCAGTTCAAACCTTATTTTTAATCTATCAAATATTTACAAAAAACAACAACTATCAGAACTATGAATCCGAATATCTATGCTGACATCAATGATAAGTGTGGGTAGAGGGGAGGGGGTTATTTAAAAGAATAATCTTAAAAAAATGTTCTCTAACAAGACGTTTGAATTCTAGTGGTTTTTATTTACAAGGAACAATTACTCTGCGAAAATTAATAAATGAATGGTTTCTTTTAGTAAAATCATTGTAATTATTATATATATATTTATACATGGAGGGTTTCTTTTCATAAAATTATTAGCTAGATAGACTTATAACAATATATATAGTGGAACCCACTTATACAACCGACAATACACACACACACACACGTGTGAATGTGTGTGTGTTATAAGAACTTTACCCAGATTTGATCAAACATTTTAAGTGGAAAACCTCGTAAACGAAAAGCACTAAGCATAAATGATAAAAAATATAAACATATTATTTTTATAAAGGATAATTGAAGTATTATATTATAGTTTTATCATTTCTTAAAATGAAATTTCAAAAGTACGAAAAGGAGTGCCATTTAATAGCCATCCCTGGACACGTGTGTCAAGCCATCCCTGACTTAGCGTCCATGTGAGCTAATGATAACAATGGATTACAAATATTCAAATAAAAATAATTTTTGAATGTATAATCTTGCTCAAATATATGTAAGTAGTTTTAAATTTAATTTAGGAAATTTTAAATAAGGTTTGCTATGAGAATCTCAACAGCGGTCAAAAATTTGTTAAAATGCTTTTGATAGTAAAATGGCCCTGAAAGTTAGTGCCCCTGATCCCCATCTAAATATGATCAGGATTTGGACTTACTGTACCGCCTTTCCTCTGTTTACTTATAATTTTTCTGTCTTCTACTCTTCTCTGTTTTCTTTCTTTTTTTCCAGTTACTCTGTTTATCCTCTCCTTTGTGTGTTTTGTATATCCCTTGTGCTGTCCTAATTTTAAATGTTATGTGTTTGTGTGTATTGTAGAGGACTGATAGTATACCAGGAACGATAACAAAGGAGACGCAAGTTAAGCGGTAGAGGCTTCAGGAATAGTGTATCCCCCCTTCTGTGAATAGCACACCTCCTCAAATACAGCACTGCAATTATCATTGAAGAATAATTCGTATCGTAAATTTATGCGAGACGAGATAGATTCTGTCATAACTCCTCAAATACAATATTTCAAATCTAATGGAAGGAAAGTAATTTGTATCGTAAATTTATGAGAGACGAGAAATTCTCGCGAGAAATCTCGCGCGATCCAAGACTCTGTCTCGTCTCGCAAAATAGTTCCCTTCTCGTCTTGCAAAAAAATACGCGAGACAATGTGAGATTTCTCGAGTCTCGCGCCAATCTCTACGTATGGTATCATTATTTTTCATGGAAAAAAATCCAAACTTATTTAGAATGTCTAGGTATAATTATTACATTTTTTTAAATAGTTGATGCAAGTATGCTTATGTATTTTACGCTCAAATTATGTACTTTATAACAGTGATTTTTTGTTTACTTACAATATTGCCTACATTTCATCGAAATGGATGAATACGTATGCAACTAAATCTTATGGATATTTCATATTTTTCTCTTAAATAAATTAATATTTATAAATAAAATGTTTCATCAGTTATTGAAAATGCTTGTTTCGCCATAAGCCAAGCTATGCGCAGGCGAATCGATGATCTATTGGAGCGATTTCGCTCCAATAGATACTTCGCTAGTACAATAGGTGTTAGCGGAGTTTCAAAGATGCATGTTGAGAAAGAACCCTCTGTTGTCTCTTCTTTTTGATGGTGTGAATGAACAGGTTAATTCCGGGTTCCAGATTAAATATGAAACCCATATCTCGTACACTAAAACGAGAGGATAAACAGGGTTCACCTTAATTGCCCCTTCCCCATTAAAACAGGCAACGAGACAAGCAACTTCTCTGCGAGACACGAGACGAGACAGAGGTTTACCACTGCGAGACCAGACGATACAGCCTTTTTCTCATCTAGCGACCATCTCCAGGTATGTAAAATAAATGGTACAAAGACGCCCTACCCTAGGCTGCTTTAAAATTCTGTAAATTCGCCCTTTCCCCAATTTTCCGTAACAATTTGGTAAGAAATAGGGATGGACGCGAGACGCGAGAATTCTCGCATTGTCTCGCGTTCTCGCATTGTCCCGCGAGACGAGACGCGAGACGAGAAAGAAAATATTTTGCGGGATGAGACGCGAGACGAGACAGAGTCTTGTCTCGCGCGAGATTTCTCGCGAGAATTCTCGCATTTTCTTCCGTCTCGCATAAATACGATCTGAAAAGCGACACCCTAGTAGCAATTTCCCCTTGGCCAGAGACTGGCCGCGTAGCGAATCGCCAGTGAATACGCATCGGGCCGGGCGTGCTGAAAGTGCATGGATACATCCACTTTATGTCATCTTGGACTTGCCGCCGGCCAAGGTATCAGTACCCAATGAGTTTTCGCCGCGCCGCGATGGATTCAGAGTGATTGCCCCATTCACTTTAGGTGTTATAATGGGCCAAATGCCGTCTATGGTATTACTTGCCATTATGTTTTCATCGCGTCTATTTATTTTTATATAACTGATATAGATTTTTAAAAGATTAGTCCGATCAGTGCTCCAGTCAATTAATTATCCTTAAATTTTGTTTTGCCTGAAACACTGATACAAGGACTTTATTAAGGTTAATTTTGTGAATTTCTTCAATGATTTTAGTTTGATAAAAGCTAAATTGTTAATTAGCAAAACTAAGATAATTTACCGAATTGTAATAAAATATTTATATCTTGGTAATGTCATTTTCTATTTAAAAGAGAAACCAATCTTTACTTAACCATTTATATATAAAATAGTTTTCATTAGATAAATTTGTTTCACTTTTCCCTATTTTACATATCAATGAACAGTGTTGTAGATAATGATGAAATAACACATCCAAAAGTGTGTATTGCCTGCAATAAGATATATTTGTAATTCTTTCAATACCAGCATATTAGTGTTCTTTAATTATTTTTATTAATCTCCTCAGAAACTGAAGGTTCATTTTCAAAAAATGTAAAAAACAATGTGTTCCTCTTTCATGACAAAGAAATATTAGGTGGTGATTTAATTACTAAGCAGTTGTATAACCTCAATGTTTTAAAATAGTGATTTTTATAATATGCCAAATAATGTATGAAAAAACAACCTTTTCAAACTAAAAAATAAATTGTGTAGGTGAAAGTAAAAAATTTAAGTTTGAGCTAAAATTGCTGAAAAAAATATTCTTTCGCCAGTAACAAATTTTCTCAACACAGTGTTGACACTCAATTTCTGAAAAAAAATTCAGTCTTTTCCAGATTACCATGTTATAAAAATCCAGACAATTTTTTATGTTTATGTCAACTTTGCATATAACATTTTTAGCTTTCCGAAGTAAGGTTAAACATTTTTATTTACAAACACTGATTTTCCAAGTTTGGGGCCAAAATTTGCAATTTTTTCGCCAACATGAAATTCCCTGACCAATGGTAACCCACATTTGTTCGGAATGAAAGTTAATCTTTGAGAAACAACCATAAGTTTTCTAAAATTCTTCAAATTGCAATGCAACTTACGTACTCATTTCAGGGTTTATACCCTTTTTTGTGATGTAAATTCCAGGAGTTTTCCCAGGAGCAGTCGAAAGGCATTAAAATTATAAAAAAGTGCATTAAAATTTTATTCTTTCTTGAAGTTTATGTATTTTTCACTTAAAAAAAGTGTTTTGACCTGTTATAATTGAAAACCCATGCTCACAAAGATGTTATCCAACATTTAATAAAAATATGTGCATAATACTGTAATATGTTACCATAATTTGGTCTTTTAAAAATTTGATTAGGCCAGCCTCATGCATAATACATTCCTAATTTTCTTAAATTAATAAATATTTATTACAAAAATATTAAAACTAATTTAAATTCCATTTAAAAAAATTAAATGAAAAATGTTGGTCAGTAGATGAATTAAAATGTACTTCATTTTAAAAGTAAAGTATAACTTTATAGCTGCAAACCTCAAATAATGAAAATTACAGGTTTTATATTAAAAAAGAGAGAGAGATTTAAAAAAAACAAAACCCACATGTATGAATCGTCATTAGAAACCATACACATTTACACAAACAATACAAAACAAAATGATAGTATTTAAAAATCATTTATTAAAACTTTCAAATATGTTAACAGAGGATAATAATTGCAGATTGTTTTCGGTAGATCATAACTGCGGTAGAACATTTTGAAACTTTAAATATCGGATCAAAAACTTAAATACACAATATTTCCAGGATTAGTTACTAAATTTCAGGAGTCTCCCATAAAAGACGGGAATTTTTAGGGGCCCATAATTTTTAAAATGAAAATCCAGGAGGCATACAGACCCTGCTATTTATGTTATTTTTTTAATACTGCACTCATCTTTTGCAGTAATCAAAAGATAGCATGCCTTGCAAAATAAGCATGTATTTTTAAAAGATAAATGTTTCAGCTATGGTGTAACTTAAGGGCAAAGTGAGAAATTGTCCCATACCCTAAAATTCAAATATAGCCGATTTGAAAATAGTGTTGTCTACAGTAGGAAACATTTTGCTTCCCCAATGTTACGTGCCAGGCCAGTTAGTATCAGGAAATTCTCATTTTTAAAGGGAGGATTCAGATGTCAAAGCTAAAATATGCAAAAAAATATATGCAAATATACAATAACCCATAAAACTACAAATAACAAACTAGTTAGATTTATTTTAGCCTAAAATTACTTACTTAAAACCTTAATTTCATGGTACAGGAATTTTTCATTACCTCTATAAAGCGTTCTAGCTTATCTAACTTTTCAGATCCTCTGACAATATCTAGTCTACACTTTCACAGCTGTTAGGTTCCCCGAGACTTGACCAAGATTACTTTTCTACAAGAGGTTTATGTACTGCAATATATTTTGGGAAGAGGCAAAATCAAGTTGCACACAGTCTTTTCTGTTCAACCTATTTTCTTCATATTTTGACTTTTAAGTTTATAAGTGTCAAACTTTAAATATTGTAACGGCGTGTAATTAATAGTCATTTAATACAATCTTTAAATATATTACATTTTAGATGTAATATATTTCATTATAACACTTGCGTCCCAATCCCCGAACATCAACATCAGCACTTCAGAAATAGAGAAAGCGAGATAGTTTTAAAAGAAAATTTATTAAAGTTTATTTATTGATACAAAATTTGCTTCTGCTTCAAAGCCCGTTCCAGACATACTCCTTCGCGGTTGCATGCCCTCATCAAACATTTTTTAATTAACTAGTAACTTGGACATCCATCAGGGCTTTATTGAAGTTTCGAGCAAGCAGCACCTGTAAATAAATAAAATTAAACAAGACAAAATTAAAAATCTGAATAAGACAACTACTATAAGTTGTTTCATTTTTTTTTTTAAACGAGCAGGAACTTGCCAATTAGGCATTGTCCTATACAACTGCCCGAAGGTGTGGCCCTTTTATTGTGGGCGGCCAGCGTTACCCCCTATGAAGGGGCGGACACAATGCCCAGTCGGGGATCCAACCCTGGCTGCTGGGAGTTGAACCCAAAACCGGAGTACAGTGCTTCATCCACCAAACAACTCGGTCGGCCTACTAAGAGTGATTAAATAATGAATTCATAATCAATAATTTCATAAATCATTACTGTCCCAATCAGTAGCTACACATACCAAAAATGACTTCTCAAGTTGTTAACTGTTGTCAGTATCATTTATGTTTAAAAATTATGTAATTAAATCAGTGATATACGGAAACTACAGTAACTCATGAGCAATTAATGAAACTTACAGGTGAGCATACAATATAGGTAAAAATTAGGCTATTTGGTTAATCGCCAGTGGCGAGTAGCCTCCATTTTTTTTAATTCGCCACTTTTTTGAGTTAATGGCCACACACCAGCCGAATTTTTTTTGTATCATTAAAAACCAATTTAATTAATTACTTTTACTATCAATAAAAATTAAATTTTATTAAATGAGTATAAATTTATAAAAATAAACAACCTTTTATTAAGAATATGAGTGTTAGGTCAGAATCATTAAAAGAAATCAAGATATCTTTGAAATCGTGCAGAATAATACATATTTATATTAACTTTGTTTGTTTAATAAAATGTTTTGAATATATTTAGATTACACATTTATTCTTTGTTTTATATTGCTGAAAAAAGATATGACAGTACGAGAATGGCGACCAATGGCAATTTCTTTTATCGCCACTTGTGGACATTTAATCGCCACGTGGCGAGTCGCGACCGCTAATTTTTACCTATAGCATACAATGAGGGAAATTCGCTTAAGGATACAGTCATTTATTTTAAGCATTGAACACAAAAATAGTACAATGGTTAGCCAATTGTGAGAAACTAAGCCTTTGAAAATTTTAGTTCTTTTTATATGCTGATATTAGTCAAGCAGAAGCTTAGGTGACAACATGCCTGCACATACTGTCGAGATGCTTGGGGTTTCCAGCAGGTGTAATTTTTTAAATAAATATTTTAATTTTCACAACAGATATTTTTGGCCATTTTCTAAATTTAGCAACTATGTTGTCGGTCAGTGGTGCCTGCTAACTATGACCTTTGTTGAACTCTATATATATATATATATATGTATATAGTTTTTGATAAAGGTTTTAGTTATGTTCCTCTAAAGGTCACATTCAAAACAATATTGCTAAAAATCACTACAAGAAATAAAATTTAGCAGGATCAGGTGAAAAAGTGGTCAGCTGGCAATTGAAAGTTACAGCGTATTCCTACACGCACAGGCTCCTAATGTATTTCACTTCCATCAACTGATCACTTTTACACCGCGGAAAATTCAGCGGACAACTTCTTTCAGGTAACTTCTATAAAGAACTATTTTATTAAGTTCAGCTTTCTTGGTTTCTGATATCTATCAATTTTTAATGTTGCATTGTGCATCTCACAGTGAGTCTATAAATCAACTGAAGATACCTAAATCTTTTTTTTATTTTTTTTTATTCTCAATTATATATTTAAAATACAAAAAGAAAAATATAGGGGAAGGTGGCCCAAAATAATTCTAGCGGGCAAAACGATCCACGTATGCTTTCTTAGTTACAATTCGCGCTACCTATCGGACAACGCATAACTAGTTGTGCCAAGTCAAGTAGAAGCAATGACGATATTTAAGCAATCGGTGTATTATGTGTCTGAGTATAATTCTTCAAAAACTGGGTTTTATCATATTTATTACGAGGTAAGCACTAACTTTCCTATTTATTTAGAAATACAATATATACAGAAATATGACTTGGTTGACTGAACAGAGTATGTTTTTAGATGTGAATTGCACTTGTTTAGTTTATGTTTATCGGCAAATTCCAGTATTATGAACTAAAGTGGGCAGCCCGGTCCCTAATCATCATGGCAGTTCTTCAAACGTTCTCAAAATGCATGACTCTCCATTAAATTATTTAATTCATTTCTGCATTTATTGTTAGTGACACTTTTCTATTTCAAAATCTTCATTAAATAAATTATGCAAACTATATGATTGTAAAACTTATTTTATTTCATCATGTATAGTCATAATTACTTTTGCATCTTTTATTCTGCCGATAAAAAACAATTTGCAATTATTTTCAAATGAAGGACCATTATGTCCGTGAGTGAAGTGATCCTTTGGACTCTTCGAAATTCTATTTTTATTCTTTTTTTCGTTACTCAATTTGGGCTTAAAATATTATTAAAATATGTTTATTATGCAAAATATAATGTAAAATATAGTGGCAAATGGTCAAAGTTTTATTTAATATTTATGTTATTTTCTGTAAGTTTTCACCTTAAGGGAATCATTTTGGGCCACCACCTTCCCCTATATGTAAACATTGAAGAAAATTTCGCTTAAATTCGCATTTATTTCGTAACTCAAATTATGTGTAATTTATTTTTTGCTCAGCTGTTGAACACGAGTTACCTGAAAGACGTTGTCCGCTGAATTTTTCGCAGTGTAAAAGTGATCAGCTGATGCAAGTGAAATACATCAGGCGCCTCTACATCTAGCAAGACGCTGTAACTTTCAATCACCAGCTGAGAATTGGCCTGGGTGGCTACACCCACCGCTACTCTGTCAGCTGACATTTACTTTCTTTACTTACAATATAAAATGAACCAATGTAAAAAATCTCAGACATTTTGCGATGATGAGCCTAATATGTCAGCTGGCTCCCGGACTACAGGGCTTGGGTCAGAAGTATGGGTCTAAATGGGGGCCCATTACATTTTCTTTCTTCACGGACTCTGAAAATTGTCTTTCTGTATTTTCCACAGTGTTCTAGTACAAATCTATGTCATGATTAAATGAATTTAACATGAAATATGACATAAATGTGAATGCTATTGAACATTTTCTTTGCAATAAGTGAAACAACCTTTATTAAATATGAAGTCTCAAAAAAGTACAACTAAAATTCTGACTTTTCCAATGATATTACTGAAAGTGGTAAATCTGTTTACCAGTAACTGATTACTCTGCTGCTAAAATTAATTGAATAGCAACAGTTATTTGAATTGTCTGAGATTGAATAAGTATACAGCAAGCTTTATGTAAAGGGGATAGACGAAGTGAATATTATCAAATATAGTTAAAACATCCTGATTAAACCATCTTTAAAATAAACAAACCATAAAGAAACTAGGCACATCTGATTGTGATCTATTTTACCACTAAGAGTCAAACTTTTGAAAAGACACATGCATTTACTATCTTGGAAAATTTAATACTCAAAATTCACATTCTGCAATAATTTAGTCTTTAAATTTGGAGACTAGGGCATGTACCCCGCTTGCCCATGATAATAAGGGAACAATCATATTACATTAAATTTTTCAGTAATATTTGACTTATTTGTTAAAATATATTTTTCAGAAAATTGTATATAAATGCATTTATATACAAATACAATTTTTCAGATTTTAATTGCAAAAATAATGTATAACAGATAAAGAGTGATAATTCGCCAGTAATAATATATTAAGATGCTAACACATTAAAAATATTTACTTGTGCAATATGAGGAAAATTGGAAGTATACATGAGATACTGTGGATACATTTTAAATATATTTAATTTAACCCATTTGTGCCTGGATATTTTTGCGACTTTCTTCGATTTTTACTGATAACAGAAATAATAGATAAATTTCTGATGTCAACTTCTTGAACAAGGGATGATTTCTTTTAAAATCATTATGCATAAAAATCGAAATATCAGCATCCTACTTGGTCATGTTAAAATATTTTGTAGAGTTGAGGCTCAATACTCATGAATAAAGGCTAGTAAAAATAAATAACGTTTTCGACTAATAGCGAAAATGCCGTCCCAAAAAAGGGACACTAGGCATAAATGGGTTAAATTCATTAACATTGACGATATAATGGGTAAATATTAATTTATTACATTTTACATTAGTATTTATTTCCAATTTAATGATAATATTGAATAATTAAGTATATGAACATGAAAAAATAAAAATACTATAAAAATATCTAAAAATAATTACAGTAAAAATCAGGAGAAGGGCTATGGTTCATATGAAAAAAAAAGTTAAACTTTTTCAGGGTTTGGCCCATCTGATATTTTTACCCCCTCCAACTTTAAAGCATTTTCTTGTATTTTTCACTCACTACTGTATTGATGCATTAATTTAAAAGAAAAAGAAAACCTTAATTCTATGACTGCCTAATTCCCCTTTTCCTCAAATAATTAAATCATTTGAGTTTGCTCTATGCCTGTTTGATACACTTTCTCGGATGTTGAAAAACCTGGAAAGGTACATGGGGCTAGAAACACCAACATCACACATTTGATTGGCTGACAAGTTTCATTTTTAAACACACCAGTTTTTATAGTAACTGCATCATTAATTTAGAATATTACAGCACCAGATTCTTGTACTATTTTCTATTTGTTTATTACAGCCCTTGTTTACATTTTTACTGGTGCGGCCGTTTTACCGGTTTTTATGGTACTTGTCAATATTAGGAATGCATTAGTAATATTACCAATGTTTACTTAATATTGTGGATACATTTTAAATACATTTGGGTTAAATGTTAACTTGCTGCTATGTAAAAATACTGGTTTGGGTTTTCAATGTTTTACAATCCTGTGAGGTACTATTTAAAAGTGTATTGGTAGTGGAAGTACTTCTATTATATAGCCAATATTGCAGATACATTTCATTGAAATTGAATAGAAAAAATGATTAAAATTATTTTGTATTTATATCCCAGTTAAAAGTAAATTTTACCAATATCATAATTTTATTTACCTTTAATGATGCCCAGTAGAAGACCCAAATGCTGCAAGGCTGAAATCCATGCTTTTTGCTTGCTCAACAATGTCAATAATGAAATCTGTTCTGCCACCTGCAAGTTCAGAAAACCATAGCATAAGATTAAGTACTTGAAGAATATAACATTAATACTGTGGGTACCCATAACGGGGGGGGGCAAGATAGGGAACTTGCACCCCCTTTTTTTTAGATTTAGCATATTGTCTTGTGATGTAAATCAAATTGCATCAGAAAGCAAAATTGGAACCAAAGTTGTTACAAATTCAAAATTTGTCCCCCTCTAATGTTTTTTTCTTAAGTTTGCCCCTCCCCCCTTAGAAAAATTTTATGGGCACCCGTGATTAACATACAAAATACACTCTGAAATTAACAATAATTTATATTTTAGGGGATATTAACTCATTATGTTATGCTTTCAGAGAATTAATTTAAAAGAGTAATAAAGAAAGACAGTGTGGTTAACTTTTACTGGACACTGTGAAACAAATATTGCAAGAAAATTCCGGATAAAACAGGGATTCCATAGGTCAAATGTAGCTTAGAATGACCACTAACATACATTAATGTTACAACATTCTACGACCAATACTTTTTGAGATATGAGAGTTAGTGGATTTCTGCCCATAGAGCGAAATGTATTTATAGTCTTTTGGGAGGACCTGTAGATAAACTATCCAGTCGATGGGGACCAAAAGGTAAGGTGCACAACTCAGGGTTTAACCTGGGCAAAAAATTTCTTTGGCAAAATGCTAAAAGACCAATATACCTATAAATTCACATTCCCCCACTTTCTCGACATCTTGATGCATTTGATTTTCATTTGCTGACTTACCTTTAAAAATCAGCCACATCTGTAAAGGATTAGATATTTACAAAACATTCTTAATGACAAAGTAATTCAAATCTGTACATACCAGTGAGACAAAAGTTTGACTGAAAGCTATTGTAATATATGTTATGATTAAATGACAAACAGATAAAAAATAATGTTAATTTGATAAAAGGATTTTATTGTTTTTCAAAACTTTTTTTACATGTTACTAGTTTTCTTTGTTTCATATTCACCCACTTTTCAAAAGCCTTATTAAAGTTGAAAAATTCCCTTTCTGGACCTTCTATATTTATCATTAGAAGATTATCAATGTTTTCTATAGATAATCGGTTTCTAATGTTAGATCTTACAAGATTCAGTAGCAATCAACTGCGTGCATTGGGATGGTTGCACAATATTCAATAATGGAACACATTAACATTCTCTACGTGTTCTTGTAAACAAAGCTTAGAAAAGCCGTTATTCCGCTGCTCGCTAGTATTTTTTCAAATATGTTTTTGCAAAAAAGCGAAAACTCTCTCGTTTCATTTTCGCAACTCTTTTCGCATTTTGCAAAAAATGCGACCGTATTTTAAACCCTGGCACAACTAGATGTTACAACAATCCTAAATATAAGTTTTTAACATTGTATGACAAATAGTTTTTGAGATATACAAGTTACATACATACGTACGTACAGACAGCACGGAAAAACATGTCAAAATAGACTTGCGGTCGATCAAAATCGGTTGTACATGCATTTATATGAACGTGCATGCTAACGTACGATGCGATGCATCGCAAAAATTCTTAAAAATAAATTTTGGCGTAGTGAAAATCTGTTTTTTTGTCAAAATTTGGCTCCCAAAATTTTTTGTGATCACATTACTTCCATATACTCCATACAAGGAAGTAATAAAAAATAAATAAATACTTACACACATTAAAACGTCTAAAGTAGAATATCCATCTTCAACAATGGTTCCCAATGTACTGCTATTATTAACAATCTCCTAGATTTCAAGGAAATGAGCATCAGTACATAAAAAACATTTAATTTCCTAAATCAATCAATTTATATGAATGTAAGAACTTTCAGTTAAAGTTTACATTTAAGTAATTATCAAAAAAGCAAATTATTCAGTGACAGATCTAGGAGAAGAGAGCAGGGGCAGGGACATACCTGAAAAAATTTCTGGGAGGGTCCAAAAGATAAAAAAGGCAAAAATTTTCACAAAAAGGAGGGACTATATTTGGTATGTGGTGTTGTTTACATTTTGACATTTGTTTACATGTTTGATTTGGGGTTGGTTCTGGCTATCCTGAGCGGTGCTCAGCGGGAGTGAAGTACCCTGCTAATGGTTGTTTAGTAGAGCTGAAGATTCCCGGTCGCCAGTCGCCACCTGGCGACTAAATTATTTTGTTTGGCCACCAGCTAATTCACATCCACGCGCCAAGTCATAGAGAATGATTTACCGGGATTTTCCATAGCCCCGTTAAGAATATTTTTTTTAATTACCATAAAATACGCACTCCCCTCCTCAACGTTGAATGATCTTGATTTTCGCTCTCAAAAATACCCCCCCCCCCTTCCTCGCAGAAGCAAATAAAGTGCGTTTCTCAGACGGCCACTGGAATGAGTTCTCTGACGCTCCAACAAATCCGAGCAGCGCGGCGAATATCCCCCACCCTGAGGTCTTGAAGCAGGAGGAACAGAGGAATTCGGAGGTCTGCCTTCGGCGCGCCGGACTTTCTGTCATGCAGCGACAACACTTCCGCCCTGGCCGCTGTCAAAACAAATGAATGAAATAAAAAGAGGATTCTTTGTAGAATCATGGTAGAACCTTCTATATTGATTCGATGCCGTTTACACAGTTGCAAAAATGCACTGATTTTTTAAAAAATCAGCTTTTTTGCATATATAAAACTACTATGTACGTATTTTTTTTGCGTGAGATTCAACAGAATTAGCGTAAATTAAGCAAAAATTTTCATAAACACAAAGCATTAATATGAAAAGAAAAACAATTTTTTATTAATCCCAATTATAACCCCTCAAAATAACCGATTTTATGTTGAAGTGAGGGGGAAGCTATAATCAGGTTTTTGTGGTACTTTCTTATGTGTGAAATCGCTTTCAAACTTGCCAATAAAACCGAAAAATAGTCATAACTGTCTACTTTTGTCTCTTGACGCTTCATAGACGAACGCTAGAGGGGATATATTTATTTTTAGGTAGAAAACAAAGCGATGCTAGAAAGGGCGTCTTCTCCGCAGGACCGATCCCAGCGTGAGCATGATGGTGCACAGCACGCGGGCGGTCAAGTTTAAGGGCGGCGGGGGAAAAATTAAATCAATGTTTGTAAAAAGAGGCACCCAATTTTTAATTTTCACGTGGACGGCCAACGGTCTAGAACAGGTTCTGCTTCTTCGAACAGGTTAAACCTAGGTTCAATGGTAGATTAAACTCCTTAACAACCATCTTTAAAATAAAACAAACCATATTAAAATCGGCTAATCCATTTGGGATCTATTTTGCCACACAGATATCCAACTTTTGGAAAAACACACGTATTTTAGTAAATCCTAGAATGAAAATTTAATAACTAAATTCATATTCTGAAAAAATTAAAGGACCCCTATGTGCCCTGCTTGCTCCTGTGATAATCGGGGTCTGATCATCACAGGATATTCAGTAGTCTTTCACATAATTATAAACATTTTTTTCAGAAATTTGTACATAAATACACATAAAATTAATTCTCAGATTTCAAATTTTGAAATAATTGAATGCAGCCTTAATTCACCAGCATTACTGTGATATTAAGATGCTGACATATTAAAAATATTTGTTTGTACGATGAGGGAAATTTACAATATACACACAATACTGTGTGGATAGATTTTAAATATATTTAAATTCATTAACATGGACAATATAATGGATAAATGTTGCTAATTTTTACCAATATCAGTTTTTATTTGGAATGTAATAATAATATGAATGATTAAGTATATTAGCATTAGAAAAAAATAGTATAAAAATACTTAAAAATAATTACTTGTTAATACTAAGAATACACTATAAATATTTCCAATTTTTACTTAAAATTGTGGAAACATTGAAAAGATATTTGGTTTAAATAGTAACTTGCTACTAACACACAAGTTTATGACTTTAATGTTTTCACAATACTGAGTTACTATTGAAAACATCAAATCACTAATAGAACTACTTCAGAAACATTTCCAATATATACCCAATATTGTGGATACATTTCATATGTTAGTTTAAATTCAATAGAAAAAACATTAGCATTATTTTGAGTCTTACCAGCAAAATGTATTCAATATTTGGGTTTCAATACATAAATTGCAGTTTCTTTTTCATTTTTTTGAAGGGGATTTCGCTTACATGAATATTTTTCGAATCTAATACAGAAAATTGATTTGACAGTTGGCGGCAATTGTATGCAAATGTACATAGAATATTTAATTACTATTAAAGCTTGTTAATACATTTTTTTTTCAGTGAAACAATTAATTACGGTAGCCGATACATAAACACGTTACAACTAACAACAGAATTGTTACGATTTTTAACCCTAACACAAGTGTTAGCAGCACAGTTATTTTTAAGACATTCTTATAAACAAATACCATTTAATACGTTATAATTATTTCGTCTTATATTAATCGAATCTGTGTTAAAATAAAACAAAAGTATAATACATACCAATTCAAAGCAAGCAAGCGAGTAGCTTGTTTTCTTCCCTTCCTCCATAGCTTGCTAAATAATGACGGTCGGGTCGCTGTCGGTAGTCTCAGAACGGAAGTGCGCGCATGCGTAAATCTGCTCCTTGTTTTTCCTCCGATGAGGGAGGTATTTCGAGTCTTGGCCCAAGCACTGTTTCGGTTCAGTGTATCAATGGGTCAAATACAGGCGTTTGGCCCATGCACCTTGGACAGTTCAAATCCCAAGCACCGTTTTAGGATGAAATTTTTGGTACTGGCCCAATCAGTATCTGCAGTGGACATCCCATGCACCCTTTTAAGATGAAGTTTTGGATACTGGGCCAAGCTTTGCATTTCGTGTAACGATGAGAAGCCAATCAAACCGGTCATCGCCCAAGGAAATGCCAATCATCCATTGCTACTAGGGCAATTTGCCTGAAGCCTCTACCGTTTAACATGCGTCTCCTTCGTTTTCGGTCCTGGTATACTATCAGCACTCTACAATACGCACAAACACGTAACATTTAAAATTAGAACAGACGAGAGATATACAAAACACACAAAGGAGAGGATAAAGAAAGAGGCGGAAAAAAAAGAAAACAGAGAAGAGTTGAAAGAAAAATAATAAGTAAATAGGAAAGGTGGTACGGTATGTTCAAATCTCACCACTTTTAGACGGGGCCCGGGGCATTAAGTTTGGGGCCCCCCTTACTGTCCCCTTTTTTACGCATTAAGCCCGTTTACTGAGCCTACCTTTTTTAAGCATTTTAACCCAGTTTTGACCGCTGTTGTACTCGAAAATTGCATTAACTGTAGTTTAGTATTTAAGTTAACTGTAGTTATTGTACTTTAATCAAATCGTATTTATCACCCCAAAAAAATATCTCTAACTTGATCTAGTGATAGACAATTAGGTAATACCTATATCATAGAGGAAATTCAGTTTTTTCCCCACAATTACTATTTCAGTACATATGAATTTATAATTTAGATAATCGGGATATATATGGGCCCCCTTTTTCTTCAGGGGCACCGGACTACCGCCCCCTCCCTTGCCCCTGTGATAATCGGGTTTCGGGCATATCAGAGGGAGATTAGAAGTAGAGCAACTTGCATTCGCATTGATGCTTAGTCTGAGTAGGTTGAAATATGGTTGAATATCCTTGGTTGAAATATCCTTGTACCGATATTATCCTCAAACTTTCCCGCACGTTGCGGCGCGCGTAGGGGGGGGGCACCCACCCTGGTGACGACAACTTTCTTCCCCCCCTTGAAGTAAGTCTGCGTATGCCACTGATCATGTCAAGAAAGAAAAAAAAAGTAATAATAAACACAAAAATTGTCTTTCAAAATGAGCAAAAGCGCTATACTTATAAAGAAATATTGTAAAATACTACTATATGTATAAGATCTTTTCCTGTTTTAAAACTTCACGCTATGAGATGAGGAACAACCCTCGCAGAATTTCTCTTTATCCTTAACGCTTCCTCCAGTCATTTAAAAAGACAAACTTTGAACACAGGACTGGGGCCGAAAGGAAACGCATGCTTTGTGTTGAGATGCCAAAGCTTTTTTTTTTTTTTTTTTACGCAGAATATCAGATATCGGAGGGTCCCTACTACAGAGTTCCAGTTAAAACAGAAATGTCGGGAGAGAGATGTCCCGAGGACATAATTGCCCGGTGTCTTTTGGATTTGCCGACACGATGGATGACCTCTCACTCCAGAACAGAATGGGCCTACGGAGTGCGAGCTATCTCAGCACGGGGAAGTAGGTGCGCCCTATCACCGGAAGAATTTTTTCCCCTCAACAATAGGACACCTCCGAACAGATTGCGAAATAAGGCGCCAGAGCGGTGACAAGCTGCAAGATGACCGCTGCTTTCACAATTGACATGAAGACTTCCGTTTGCTATTCCACCCACAAACAACTATTGAGTGACCGTTTTTTTTTCCCCGGAAAAAAACAAGGGTGAGGAATTAATGTATCGAGAATTTCGCTAATGATCGGTTTCCAGACAAAAAATAAAGTATGTGGATTCTGGACACTGGAAAAGACACCGATATATGGTTATTTTCTATCATCCTCCAAAGGTATGGGGAGGGGGCTCGAGCCCCAAAGCCGCCCCCCCATTTCGTACGTCACTGCAGAAGCGTAACCATGGAGTGGGATATCGGGATATACCTCCCTGCGAAACTTTCAAAATTAGTTATTAAGAGCTTTCAGATTTTTGTCGTCAATAAGAA
Organism: Cheiracanthium punctorium; assembly: GCA_038373885.1. Taxonomy (NCBI): domain Eukaryota; kingdom Metazoa; phylum Arthropoda; class Arachnida; order Araneae; family Cheiracanthiidae; genus Cheiracanthium; species Cheiracanthium punctorium. Next base: position 29,011 of record JAWZYV010015506.1, read on the forward strand.
ATTAAGTTTATCAATACAAAATTGTATCTTATACAACCCCCTCGAAAAAATTTTCTGGCTGCGCTCTTGCCTCATCGACTAGCATATAACGACCATGTTACATCCTGTGTCACTATTAAAAGTGGCGTTTTTTCCGCTCACCATTGGGGAATAACACTCAACATACAACATGGTAAAATGACTGAATTGTGAAGGTCTCTGTGAAGGTTCTGAAGGCAGGGTTCTATCCTGCCGTGCGGCTATCGAATTTTTGGGCGGTTTTCTCCAGATGTAACGTGAATACGCGTTAGAGGTCCTCCTCCCATTGCACCCCTTCTAAGCAGATAGCTCTTTCGTAGCTTTACCTTAACACAAAACAACACAGAAACATTAATAAATCATCAATATAGCTCTTATGTGTTCATGATGTAAGTAGTATTATTCCTTATAAAAGAGTTTTTAGCCATTAATAGAGCACTTGGTTTGTAACAACAAGGTATTTTTAATTTCTTATACTGAAGTATTTAATGGATTTTACATGATTTCCAGCTGGAATATAACATTTTTTATTTTTAATCTGGGTTTTTATACAAATAATTATGGAATCATTTGTATAATGAATGTAAAATAATGTGAACTCTGCACAAGTAAAAGAAAAAGACGACCAAAATATATTAAAATATTTTGCAAGAGGGACTCAAACCATTGGTTTTTGGCAAAGACATTAGAATATACTCGTTCTAGTATATTCTAATGTCTTTGGTTTTTGGGTGGGGGAATAAAGGACAAAGTGTCAATTTAAGTTGGCTAATTTTGAGTTTTACGATATGCGAGAAAAAGTAGAGCGTGTTAATTGGCAATTGGACCTTTGTATGCCATGCCATTCCTAATTTAGATCCTCATTAAAAGGAAAAAGAAATTTCCGAGCATTGACTTACTCTAGAAAAGTGTGGTTCAGCTCCATATATTTACTATGCTCAGTGGCGTGCACAAATGGTGTGGGGCTGAGGATTCAGTCCCTCCCCCTTTGTCCATGCATTTTCAACATAAAGTCCGTACAGTTTTAATTTTAAACATATAGATTATGGCTTTTATTTAACCAAAAGATTACTTCCATTCCCTCCTTCTTTTAAAGAAAGTCGGTGTACCCCACTGATTATGCATCTGCACATTATTTGTAAGTACATAAAATATTTGTAAGTAATAATTACAACAAAAAGAAAAAACTGCCATTTGCTTGAAATTACCTAAGTGATATGATAATTTTAAGAAATAAGAGGGTCCCCCAAAAGGAATGCTTGCTTCAGAGTGGCTTTTTGAGGCCCAGATCATGTTTTTCTAGAATACAAATAAAGGGAACACAAGGTCATTAGTTAAAGAACTTTGGTTCTAGAAATACTGGCATATAAATTTAACTTTTCATAATCAGCTGTACGTATCGTAATACAGCGGATCTGTTGGTGAGCTGTTAGCTATTTTGTAAACAGTAAGCAACTTTTTTGTTTTCTGCTTAAACAGTGTTAGGTGATCCGTTTTGAATAGTAAATGTACAAATCTAAAACGTTATAAAAGATAAAAAATCCAAGAGGTTGAGAAAATAGTTGTATGGATTTTGAGGCCCCTACATGTGGGGGCCCCGGGCATTCGCCCTGCCATGCCTCCCTATTTTTACGGCACTGTCTTTCGCCATAAGCCAAGCTATGCGAACGCAAATGAATGATCTACTGGAGTGATTGCGCAAATCCAACTCTCACAAGTCCTTTCTGTTGTCTCTTCTTTTTGATAGTGTAAATCACATATCGGCAAACCCTGGCCCGCGGCCCGGATGTGGCCCTCCAGGGTATTTTATCCGGCAAGGGGAAGATTTCAAATTTCCATAGACCAGTGGTCCCCTACCCCCTGTCCACGGATCAAATGGTACCGGGTTGCTCAAGAAAAATTACATTATTTCCATTTTATTTTCTGTCGTGCATTTCTCTCGAGGTCTCAAGTTTTTTGGGTTTGTGCTAATTTATACAGAACAGATTTTGTAACAGAAAAAATCTCATGACTATTTTACATTATTTTACAGCTTATTAAACATTTCAAGACTATGAATTAAAATTCCAGTCTTTTAAATACCTATTGCCATTTCCAACAACCTAACTGTGTGAAGCGGGATTTTCTGCACTGACAAGAACCAAAATAACAGAATAAAGGAATGAATTGTACATAAGCAACACACTTTGGGTCTCATTGCTTCTTACCTCCAGATCTAACCGACTCGTTGCAAAGAAATAAGCTCAGTGTTCTCATTCATTTAGCGTCCTAGTGAGATAAAATCTTAAATCATTTTACATTCATTTTTTGTGAAACTGTATATATTTTGAAGGTATGTTTAAGCACAATTAAATTAAAACAATCAGTGTACCCCCTCCCTTGACCAGTCCGCGGTAAAATTATTATGAAACGCTGACCAGGTCACGGCGATAAAAAGGTTGGGCAGCACCGCCATAGACAATCAATATAAACCAAATCAAAATCCCATATAAATCCTACTTATACGGTCCGTGACGTCCCTAACATCCTAAATTTTGGCTCGCAACCTTCCAAAGGTTGCCCGTACCCGGTGTAAATGAACAGGTTAAACCCGGGTTCCCCCGATTAAATATGAAACCCATATCTCATACACTAAAACGGGAGGGGGGATAAGTAAGCTTCACTTTAATTATTCACTATTCCGCTCACTATAATTATTCACTATTCCGTACATTGGGGCCGTTTAATTAGATCAAAATTTTATTTGCCCAACATGTGTCCCTGAGTTCTACAACATATCTGACAAAATTCAAAGCTTTATATATTTTCAAAAGCAAATGAAACTCCCATCAACCATACATTTACGCAGTTACGCAAATAAATGAATTTTCGGTGTCATGTCACATTATATATACGTATTAAATCCGAATTTTTATCATTTCAAATAACTATATGAGTTAATATGGTAACTAATATATGTACTAATATGGCAATATGCAACTAATTGCTATTGTTAATATTAATTTTCAATAACTAGTATTAATGTTACTAAAAATATGGTAAAAATTCCCAGTCCTTAATTTTGCGAGACTCGCGAGACGAGACAGGCAATTTCTGTGCGAGACGCGAGACGAGACAAAGTGGTTGCGAGACGAGACGAGACGCGAGACGAGACGATACGCGAGACGAGACAGAGGTTTACCACTGCGAGACGAGACGAAACAGCCCTATTTCTCGTCTCGCGCGTCTCGCGTCCATCCCTAATCATAACTTTTTTTCTATGAAACACAACCATTTCATTTTAATTCATTTTGTTCATTATATTAGAATAAATGCCTGAGAAAAATTTCAAGTTGATATCTTAAATAGTTTTTAAAATATGCGCGCAAACTTGAAAAACAGTGTTTTGAGAAAACGCCAATTAAAGTTCAAATTGTTGTTTTGGAACATAAATTTTAATTTTTAAAAGTTAAAAACATTTTCTAATGAAACATTTACTATTTAAGAATAATTTTACGGAGTACTTAATATGATTAACCCAAAATATGTTTTAATATGGCTTAAGAAACATCAGTCTAAAGAAAAGCTCGACAATTGTAAATATGAAAATATATGTACATACCTTAACAAAAGATAAATTTTTAGGATATGAAGGCATTAATATTAGTAAAGTACATGTTTTGAAGTTAATTATATCCATATATATATATTTATTTTTACTTTGCAACATAAAAATTTGATTTTATTTCACTTTATGAAATTTCGATTTAAAATTTTCCGCTTTCATGCACAGTGCCTTCGTTTTCTTTTATTGCCTCAAACTCAGAACTGATGAGCATTTTTCTGGCTCTTCGAGTTTCTAAATTAAATTCTGTTTCTATTCTCCCTCTTTTATGCTTTGAGTGTCAACCTTAGTTGCAGCTTCTACAGCATGCTGCCCAACTTGCGTTTACATTTTCCTTTTTATCTCAACAAATAAATGTCATACAGACAAATGGTTGGTATCAATCTTTTTAGAATAAAGTAAGCTGTTTAATGAGATAAAAATCTCAAAATCGATTTTTTGGGCATTTTAAAAGTAGGCTGTCCCCTTAATAGACGTTCAGAGAACCTGTGTGTGTTTGCTGGGATTGGATGAGCAATCTAGGTATTCCTAAATCTATAGAGCATTTTGACGGGCCACGCCTCTCTGCGATAGGTTGCCGTCTTGCGTGACAGCTTTGGGTTCTCGTAATGTATTTCAATGGGAAAAACCAGATTTTTAACATTCAAAAAAAGTATTAAATTTTTTTGGGTGATTGTAATGGATGGAATTTGTTAATCAGACCTTCGAATTTTAAGTCCCAGGTGGCGTTTAATATTTTAAAAGGCTTAACATAAAATATTTTAACCATATTTTAAGAGACTTTTTCCGCTGATACTGCGTTCGGAAAGATAACATTATGTACGGGAATGAACTTGACGTTTCTTTTAAGATACGGCAGGTTATTCGGATTACTGTTTGTTTACAAATATCGTGCATGCTAAATTTTCTTACGTTGTTGTGAAATTTATGCAAGAATAAAATTTTATTTTTGAATTATAATTCATCGGAAATTCTATGTCCTAGAAAACATAAAATTACGTTAATATTTATATTAAAAGAAGTGTTTATTGAAATTCCTATTACGATATATTCAGTTTATTTTTCCTTTTATGAAAAATAAAATGTACTGCTTGTTATTATTTATCATTATGTTAAATAAGACCAGTTATCCGATTAATAAAAAAAGTGTTACATATGCATTGCATAACATATTTCTACATATAATTAATCTAATACGTATGAATATGGAATTAAAAAATATTCCAATAAATTAACTAAATTAAAGACGTAGACCAATTAATGTAATCTGTACTTAGCTGCATAATTATTTAAATTGACAGTAAACATGAGTGCAATATGTAAATTTATGATATTTCCATTATGTTACATACAGCTTCTGCATTTTTATTATAAGATGGAAAACATTTCTGTGTTTCACAATAATAACTCATAAAACTGTACTAAACAGTTCTACAATTGCATTTTTGAATTTTACTTCAAGCTAGAATCAGAACAGAAATCAAAAGCTGGAACTCTGCCCCTGTATTTATTTTTTCTGAGTGAATTTTTACATATCAGGCAAAACCCAGCAAAGCTCATGAATACTGTGCTCCGAAGCCCAACACTAGTACAAATTTTCCCCTTTTCAAGCACAAACTGATTTTAGCGGACAGACAAATGAGACTCTCCTCACCTCGAACAGATTTGAGTCCCCAGTCCACCAGATTTTGGGTGTTTTCTGTATAATGTTTATATTTCTTCCTGCTAATTTCTGACTATTTAATTTTATATTACTGTTCTGTGAAATAATTATTATATGGGGAAAATCTTTAAATTATCGTTATTTTAATTAAATGTGCTACCAACCCCATATTGCAGTTCCCCAGGGGTTTGCAGTTCGCTACTGAGTATGATTATGAACATAAGAATACTAAGTTTACTGCATCTTTTTTTGCTAGAAATTAAGCCCTGGAGAAATTAAATGTTTTCCCATTGAAAAATTTATTTCATTAATTTCTAAAAAGTTACACTTTTTGTAAGTAACCCACATGCGAAAATATCCCCAATCAGTAAAATGTGCTCCTTATGATAATGAGCTGATGCACAAAATTTGAGAATTATATCCTGAAAAGTGTCAAAGGTGTGAAAATAACAGGTACTGACTCAAACCACTCTTCAGTAGCTCTTGAAGGGAAAAAAATCACATTTTAAGGGTCATTTAGATATTATGAAAGAATATTTTACATTCAAATTCAATCATCTTTGTTTATAGATATCTCTTAAGTTATATGATGAAAGGCTTAAATTTTGTCCATGACCTCATTTGTGCATGGGGTACATTTTACTTCCTAGGAATTGTTTTGTATCGTAGTTGTAAGCAAATTTAAAAAGTGTAACTCTTTGAAAATTAACAAGAGGAATTTTTTTTAACATAATCTCTTTTTTTACCTTATTTTAAACATTTATTCAATTCACATTGCCTAGCTATCTTTAATAGATAAAGAATTAAAGCATGTTATCACTTTTTCAGGGAAAACACTAATATTTATAAACACTAACATATTTTACTTCCTTGTATGATGTACAAAGAAGTAATGTGATTACAAAAAAAAAAAAAAAAAAAAATGGTATCTAGATTTTGACTACCTCTAAATTTACATATAAGAGTTTTTGCACAACATGTCATTGTACGCATGTATGTATGCTCCTATAAATTCATGTACAACCATTCTGACTGACAGCTAGACCATTTGATCACTGTTTCCCTGGCACCTGTACGTACGTGCGTATGTATGTAACTCACATTTCTCAAAAACTATGAGTCGTACAAAGTTGGAATTTTATATTTAGGATTGCGTTAACATCTATATCCATACATTATGCTGTATTGGCAGAAATTCATTAAAGCGTAATTTAGGGATATTAAGTTATTTCAAATGAATCAAAAGTGATATATGTTGTTAAGGATTACAAAATGAATCTTGCCATCAAAAATGGTATCTTTATCATTTACAGTTCTACAGGAGCACTAAAAAAATCCAACACATTACAGTCAATGGCAGTTTTAGAAACATTCAGCCATTTCAAGCAGAATAACATCTTACCATATGGTTAGATAATGGTCCGGTGACATTCAGCCACCTCCCTCACAAACTGCGTTAAAAGTTGCCAAACTTGGCAACTTTTGGTGTATATATGTATATATTTAATTTGCATATCTCAAAAACTATTAGTCGTAGATTGTTGAGATTTTATATATGATTGTTGTAACATCTAGTTGTACAAATAGATATTTAATTCCAATCTACTGGAGAGTTAATTTACCAGACCACCCAAAAGAATTTTGGTACGTGCATGTACCCCTGCAGTCTGCCAAGACGAGCGATTTTTTGCTTTGATAAATCCAGGTTGTGCGAAATCATGATGGTTCTGAATACGATTGGCAACAGTTTGCCAGCACATTTTCTGAAAAAATAATTTGGCACGAATGTATATCAGGATAATATGCTACTACCAGAATTCCAATACATTAATGTTACGGACATCTTCAACCAGTGGCTAGCCAGAAATTTTTCATGGGGGGGGTTACTATTGTAACTCGCATATATGTATACATGTGTGTGGTGAGGGAGTGAAGAATATACATTTTGTATTGCAAAAATTTCCTCATGGGGGGTGCTGTCACCCCTTATCCCCCCCCCTTGGCTACGTCAGTGTCTTCAATATATTATGTCTGTAGTCAGTCATTGTTTGGTCCATGCACAGAATCTCGCTATTTGTCATCCACCTTGTCGAGTTTTGCCGAAATATCGCCAATTTAACACCAAAAATAATTATGCATTTTGCATGACTCTATAACTTTTAACTGTAGAATGTTGAAATTTTGTATTTAGAACTATTGTAACATCTAACTGTGCTTTTGATTGCTGTCGACTGATTAATTTATTTACAGGGTCGCCCAAAAGACAAAATATATTAAGGGTAGATACCTTCATTTCATTAAAAATCTGTGATGAATAACTGTTTCAGCTGTGACTGAAATCTCGCTAATTAACTCAAGCTTGTTGGCTTTTGTCAATATATTGCCAAATTAAATGAAACAAATCTTTAAAATTGAACTTGGCAGTAAACTTTAGAATTGCAGTATTTCGTCTCTTTCAAATGAAATAAGTTTAGATGAAGTCCACCGAAAATATTTCTGGTTTAATAGAGGTACAAGGAAGTCATGTGGTGTCCATATCAGATTTATTAGTTCAATGATTCGATATAAAAAAACCAACAAAACAATCATAATAAAAGGAGGAGTATATAGATTTTTACAGTTACATTCTTCCATGATGATTGTATGTAAGAGAATTATTTTTTCAACATCGTAAATTACCGTGTTACTTGAAAATATGTTTTCACATAATTTACACAGGAATCGGACTTCAAGCGATAGATATTAAAAAAATCGGAGATGTCAGTCAACCAATTTAAATTACTTTAGAAGTTATTTACAAAAAAATTGAAATTAAAAAAAGCATCATGTTTGACAATATTTGGCTGCTAAAATGATTTCGGTTCTTGAATCTAAACAGCAGATAAGAACAGTATTCATAGAAAAATTGGTACTGGCGTATTATCCCGGCAGTCAAACAAGACAAGCGATTTCTCGCAAAGATAAACGCCCAACACATGACATTATTAATGGTTTCGAATATGATTGGCAACAGTTTGCCAGCACATTTGATGAAAAAATACTTTGTCGGAAATGACCGCTGGGATGATACGTAAGTACCTAAAAAACTTCAGAATAATTTCTAATCCTAATATCAGCTCCACGCAGAACAGAGTGAAAATAGTTTTAGGTAAAAGAATAAGGATTTATTTTAAAGAAGAACAGTATAACCATTTAATAATCTGTCCATGGACACGAGAACAACAACAGTATAATCTTGATTTAACGAAGTCAAAGAAACAACAGAAAAAATTGAGATAACAAGGTGAAATAAAAGAGGGTGTCAGTTTAATAGAAAAAAAACATTTATTCAAGATATTGAAGTTCCACTGCACACCTAATTTAGAATACTGCAAAAGAATAAAAAGGCTGGTAGCCAAGTCTAGTGATTTTGAAAATGTAGATTCTATAGTTTTTTTTTTTTTTAAGCTTAAGCAACAATAAGTAATCATACATTAACACATCACATGCCAGTTTCAACATAAACTTTCTGTTTTATTTATTTATTATTTTTTTTTTAATAAACCAACCACTGGTAGAAAACTAGTTCTATAAACAATGTATAAATTGGATTAAGCAAAATATGTTTTTAAAAAATAATTAACAAACCAATTCTTTCATATTTTTTATTGATTTATTCTAATGAATTTTATATGCACATTTAATAACAGAAACCACACCAGAAAGTGTTATACATTGAAAGCATGCACTAAAATTCATGTCAATCTAACGATAAACGTATCTAGTCATAGCTTCAAACTACAATGGAGACAAATTATCCATATATTTAAAAATCATGAAAAAATATCACAATCCTAAACTGGAAACAATATCTAATTTTGCAATAAGAGTTTAATTAGTTGCTGACAGCTTTAAAATTTCTACCATATTTCTAAACAAATGTACATTCTTTCGTGCACAGTGAAAAAAATATTTAAAATAAAACTGGGAACGGTGAATTTTTTTATCGGGGGGAGGGAATAAAGATACATATTAAATTGCACGGATTGCTGTCTAAACTGAAACGCCTGTTGCTTGCTATTCTGCAGTTTGTTAACATTCTTCACAGCGGGGCAGCGTTCACAATCCGAAAACACAATGAACCTCGTCAGATTTCACGTAGTTTATACGGATTACCGAGGGTGCGTTCGAGAATTCATCGGTTGTGCACCGGTAACACCGGTGCACGACCAGAGCGTTCGAAAAGGCGGAGCGTTGGGCGGAGGTCAGGAATTAACCGCGTTCGAAAACGTTTCGGTCATGTAGCAGTTGTCTGCTCAGCGTGACCAGAGACACTCAAATACCAGAATAACCCTGCTAGCGAGGTGGGTTATTCCGGTTATTAGCGTAGTGTTGCCAATGTTTATTTTTGTTTTCTTGGCTTGGAATTGGATGTGGTGAGGATGACTGAAACCGGTTGACAACCGTGACGTCACTTAACCGAAGAATGACCGCAACCGGTAGCACCGGTGCATAACCAACCGGTGAATTCTCGAACGGGCCCCGAGATGGCTAAATGATACATTTAGGTAAAGAAATAGAATGTGCATACACTGAGTGCACTATGTGCGAAGCTGTCACTCAGCTGACGTCACAGATACGTCTCCTCGAAATGCTCTATGGTTGGTCTAAGTATGGCGGAACTTTTAATTTTGATTGAAGCGGATCCAAAAGGATCGAGTCCGAAGGAGTTGGTACTTTAGAGAACCGGATCCGTAAGGCCGGATCCTCAAAAGGACAGACTTTACCCACCACCAGACTATACTTTCATTTACATGGAACGAGGTAGTAAAAGTTGATAAAATTAACATAATTTCAAGAAATATTAAAATTGTTCGTACAATTGAAGGGGGAAATTGGAACTATCACCATGGAATAACAATGGGTGCATTCGTAAACGACAAACTCGTTGCACGAGTTTTCGTAAGAAAACTGGAATACGTGTGTATAGTGCTATCAGTGGTTATCAGTTTCTTTTAACTTTACGAACAACTTCAGTTTTACGATTCGCGAGTGAGTTAACTTTGCTGAGGAGAGCTTTTAGTACATACTCAATATAAAATCAACTGGATTTTTAAAAGAAAGAGTGGCCATAATTGAAGTGCACAGATCAAAATTTAGAAATTTAAACTTAACTTCATTTTTTCAAAAGTATTTAGCAAAATAAGTTCAAATTTCGCTATTAACGGTTTAAATCAACTTCACTCTCAACACTAAAACATGCATTTTTGAATTTACTAAAATGAAAAATACAAGAAAATGATTACCTTCGAAAAATTAGGTACCTTCGTAGCAGTTTCTTATTTATGCATGAATTTACTCCTCGAAAAAATAATATTTGCAGCTTCGGCAAACGTAAAATACTTTTCATAACAACATACTTTACCATAACAACAGACGTCATTTCTAAACAAAAACAACGTGCAGCAACTAATCTTCTCAACAAACTCAATGAACCTAATCCGCGCTCAGTTTACTTCCTTTGAAACTAATCGCACTCAGTTTTGTATACGAACGCTGTAGTTTTTAAACTCGATGCACACAGTTTCCTTTACGAACACCTTAGATAGAAACTCGTTTCACGAGTGCAACTCGTTTTGCGTTTACGAATGCGGCCATTGTTTGGTCAAGGCAATATGGCGGCTCGGTTACAGTTTCGGCTTCATTATCAGAAAATGAATGCCTTTTCCTGGTATTCCTCCTTGTGGTAATTATAGCGGTATGAATTTAAGTTACTTCTATTCTGCACATGCGCACGCCACCAATATGGCAACCGTTTGATGGCAACAAGTTTTCTTTCTTCATGTTCAATCTAGACATTTCTATATCTATGGAATCAATGCGATCGATGTACGCGTTCATAAAAGCTCCACTAGTGACACTCGTCTAACTTTTTTTACTTTTAGGCATTCTTATACTCAGTTTTTAAACCTAAAGTGGTTGATTGGTTTGCTAAAGGCTTGTTATTGGTTTGTTAAAGTAAATTGAGTGCAGTTAGATGAAAAAACTAATTGAACTGAGACAGGAGCCAGTTAATTCAGTTTTTAATAGTTTCTCTTCTGCTGTTCTTGTTGTTGTTGTATATGAAACATTTATTTTATGGTTTGGTTTGGTTCCAAGAATCCGCTTATAAATCCTCGTCTGTTTAACTGGACAACACAATGACAATTTTTACTAGCCCAGATACGAAATTTTACAATCATAGAACAAACACATACAACAGAAGTATGAATGACAATCGAAGCCACGACCACATGCTTAAACGACAAGCACAGAGGCAGATAGACCTTTAACCCTTCAGCCACTGGCTCGCTGATAGTTTGTCAACAGTTAAGTTATAGATCGAGCATTCAATGTTCCAAATCGTGTACTTTTTAATCCCAAAAACGCATCCCATTTCTTCCACTGTCATGGTTGCCGTTGATGTAAAATAGGACATTCATTGTATTACCTTTGAAAAATAAATAAGTTCGAGGGAATATATTTCGATACGAGTACCTTTTGAAACAGAAGTTGTTCCAAAATAATTGAAAATAAGATTATAAATTAAGTTACTGCAATTCTGCTCATGCGCATGCCAGTAATATGGCTATCGTTTGCAAGCAACAACTTTGTTTGTTTATTGGTTTGTTTGTGAACATGTATTTCGGATTTGTGTGCTTGCCCGAAACCGCCTATAAATTCACTTCAGAAGGGCAATACAAGGAAGGGGTGCCTTCCGTGGGGGCTTTCTAAGGGAGCCTAACCCGTATTTACACTAGTTTCGGAGAAAACCAAGGAAAACTCCGAACGATTAGGTTGACAGCTGGACGATGGGACCCGAACCCGGTACTTTCACACTTCGGCCGTCTACCATTTTCATTGACAAAGACACTGGTCCATGGTGAGGCGGCAAAAAGTTTTCTCCCGTTATTATCAATTTACAGATTCCTGTGTCTGTGGCACAGACTTAGGAATACCTAGATTGCTCATCCAATGTTCCTAATCGTGTGCTTTTTGTTGCCAAAAACGCACCCCATTACTGCCACTATCATGGCTGCCGTCGATGTAAAATAGAGCATTCGTTGCAATACTTCAGAAAAATAAATAAGTTCGAGAGAAAATATTTCGATACGAGTACTTTTTAAAATACAGATCGTTCTAAAATGGTTGAAAATACCATTACAATTTAAGTTATTGCCATTCTGCGCATGCGCATGCCACTATCATGGATACCATTTGGAGGCAACAAGTTTTCTGTCGTTATGCTCAATCTAGAGATTCCTATATCTATGGTCTATGGCCACATTCGTAAACGTCAAACGAGTTTCGATCTAATGTGTTCGTAAAGGAAACTGAGTGCATTCAGTTTATAAACTAAAGCGTTCGTATACAAAACTGAGTGCGTTTAGCTTCAAACTAAATAAACTGAGCAAGAAGCAGGTTTGTCCCGTTGTTTAGAGGACACATTGCTGCACGTTGTTGTTATGAAATACTGGGCATTGTGACTGGAAAAAAAAAGAATGAGTAAAAAACTTTCAAAAGGCTCAAAAAATAGAAAAATATTAAAAAAGGAAGGTAAAACATACAGTGCCGGGCAATTTTAATATGTTTAGGTATTTGAAAATTGACGTATAAGTTTGTTTTTATTGATAAAAGTTATATTTACATCAATTTGTGAAATTTTGTCGTTAATTTTTTTAGAACATAGTGAATTGTTTTTTTCCTTTACATTGCTTTCTACTTACAAAATAAGCTAATATTTGAATGAAATTATTTTAAAAATATGTTTTGTTAAGGTAAAATCATAAATAAAAGTATTCAGAATACACGGTATTAAAGGTAAGTGGAAAATTACACTTTAAACTGGATTTTCTCCAAATCAAGTTCTTTTTTTTTTGCCTTCGAAATGCTCCATGCGTCTTAATTTTTGTCGGAATTGTACAAAATTTACTACAAACATTCTTCTCATATATTAAAATAAATCTGTGTATCCTTTATAAACATGGTCAAAATTTATGGTCAAAATGAAATTTCACTTTTATTTACGAAAACTGAAAATTTTCGGGAAAATTTGGTATATACCCATGAAAATATTTCTAAAAATTTAACTACTCACTCTATTCAAAAACCAATACACAGACTTTTTTAAAATGTATTTTTATGCTATTAAAAAAGAAAATTAGTAAAAAAAAAGTTAAAATTAGAACGCATGGAGCATTTTTTGGAAATTAAAAAATAATTGATTTTTTATTAATTACTAATATTTTTAAATTTTTTTTTAAATTTTTTTCATTTATTTATAATGCTTTTAGTTTAATATATTAAAATACAAAATTTCATAATCCTATTTTATTAAATTTAAAAAAAAAACATTTTAATGTCCACCGTCCCCTTAAGGAAACTCGAGACAAGATGGAAAATTCGCTTCGGCGATCTACATATTCATACTAGAGTTAAAGACCCAGTGCCCGAAGCACTCGCATTCCATCAGTCAGCGAGTTCAACTATCTAAATTCAGAGATTATGCTTATAAGTAATTAATTTTCCATATAATTATTTTTCTAATTGCCGGGTCAACAGCCGACTTGTATTCTCGAAAGGTACTAGAACCAGAGATGTAGCTCGTTTTATTAAGGGGGCGCCTAGTTGGCAGCAAACTGAAGTTGCCCCTTTGAGTGGTCTCCAAATTTTAAACTTATTCCGGAGGAGGTACCTAACACCTGGATTGGCACCCCTAGTTGTGTAGTATGAGGACATTGGAACCACGGAAGACTACGTGTAGAAATTCCTTTTTGCGTACACGATCCACAGCAGACTCTATCGATATAGGAATTTATCCTCCCAAGAACTAGCCAAGCTGGTGCTGGTTTCACTTTCGGTGTTCCAGTAGGAACAGACTTTAGAAAGACCTATTTGCTGCCGGAAAACATCAAATTTGTCATTCCTGACATCTCTCTCAGATGATATTTTAAAGTAGAATTTAAGTAAACTAGCAGTGGCTTAACTGGATGGAATATCTAGAGTGATCCAATACTACCGTAGAAAAATATAAGTTTACTCTAGAAAAGATCTTTCAGTGCAGGAATCTCAAATTGAGCTCATTTGGTCAGCTATAGTCCATCGGGAATCAAATAAAAGAGCTTGGCTAATTATACCAGTGAGTACATAGCACATAAATTCTGGAGGTTTTTTAATTTTCTTTTTTTGTCTCAAGACAGTAACTTCTATTTGGACTATATGGTGTCATATTTGAAACTCGTACAACTTATGTCATTGTGGGGCCAGTCTGAAGTTCCTTTTATATATTTTTTCTATCGATAGAACTTACAGTACTAGTGAAATTATTATAATAATTCGAAGAAGTGTTGTGTGATACTTCTAATATCTTGGTTAGAGAATTCTAAAGTACGAATTTTTTGTTCGGCAATTACAAGCTATCAACGAACATGTTAATTTTTTCCAAGTCTCTTTTAAGAAAAAATATTAATTCCTCTTACATTTTTCAGAAATATCCTTAGATCTGCAGGAATCGGCAAAATTGGAGACTGAGGTGTTAATAGTTTGGGCATGGAAGGAGATTCATATAACTTTTAAAAATTGCCGAGATTTCACGTGAAAAATTAATGAATGTCATTTTCAATGATTTAATCTTTTTCAAAAACGTAAATAAAAATAAAGTGAATTTTCTACACTTCATTTTTATACCATCCTGTTTGCTTATCCTCTACCTATTTCTTTGTATAAATTTTCTAATCGGAATATTTTATTTATACTATTGTATACCCCTCTACCTAACATGAAAATACTAAGCCAAAAAATAAAAATATATAGAAACATAAAATTATTTGAAGAAATGATCATAATCTATCTTTAAAATATTTAATAAGTATATAAGTTGATCTTTAAAAAATATTTAATATAACAAAACTTCATTTTTTTCATCTTTAAAGCATTTTTCTTCATAATATGTATGCGTAGGGAAAAATTCATGTCAATGCGTTCCAGTAAAGAATTATTGCAATGAATGAAATAAAAAATGCAGTAGAGTCACATTCATTTTATCTCATGCTTTATTTTAGTCCGAGAGGGTCTTACAATAATGTTTTACGCACACACTGCGTAAGAGTTACATAAATAAGCATTTAGAAATACAGAACTACAGGTTATAGTGTTTATTTAAAATAAATAGGTAAATTAAACCATACTTTCACGTAAATTATTTTCTTTAAAATACGAGTTAACAATGTGATATTTGAATTTTCATATTTTACCCAGTTTCATTGTATCGACTTGAAAACCAAAGTATGAATTTTTCAGCGATATATTATTGTCCAATTCAGTGGCAGGGAAAAGCAGGTTGATAGCAATTAGTTTCCATACCTGCACATGCATAAGTACTTGGTTAAGCAGTTTATACTCTTGAACTACGAGGAAAAAATACTAAAATTTCTTAGCTTTCATCAGGTGAACAAAAAAATGACATAAAACTCGCGTCTAAATATTGATGAAAGTAAAAATCTATGGCTGGTTTTGATTATTGCAGATTGGAGAGAATTGGCTTCTGTGAAACATTCCAGCTGTATTTTCTTTTCAGATTTATAATTCAAATTTATTTAGTGTTGTGAATTCAGTGGAGTTTTCAGAAGATTATCCAAGTCATTAACCAAACTTAGGTCACTGAAGTAATTAATGAACTAATTGAAATTGTCTTTTTTCTTAGAATATTTGCAAGGAAAAGGTCCTTTTTTTCGACGCAAATTCTGTTGCCTTGATGAAAATAGACTTGCATCATTTACACTGCTCCACTGCTTTAAGCAAGATATTTCAAACGGAGAAAAAAAAAAATCAACTTCCCATATTGACACTTGTGTATGACATCAGAGATGCCCGCTATAAATTTCTGGGTTAGATTATAATTTTTCCCCACACTGGTTGTTCATCGTATATGAATGCAGTTATGAGTATTTAGATGACTACGGTGAGAAAATGTATATTGATAATTCTCTCATGCATAAGTGCTTTCACCTGAATGAATTCGGAGATGCTCATTGAAAGAATAACGATAGGCGAATGATTTTTGACAAATATCGCATACGTAAGGTCTCTCTCCTGTATGAGTTCGGATATGTATTTTCAGGGTATTCTTCCTTGAAAATGCTTTATTACAAAAATCACATACATGAGGTTTCTCTCCTGTATGAGTGCGGAGATGCATATTTAATTTATTACGAAGAAGGAATGCTTTTTGACAAACACTGCACACATAAGGCCTCTCTCCTGTATGAGTTCGGCGATGTTTTTTCAGGTTACTCTTGTCCGAAAATGCTATATTACAAAAATCACATACGTGAGGTTTCTCTCCTGTATGGATGCGGAGATGAGTGGTTAAAGAGTAACGAGAAGAAAGGGATTTTTGACAAACTTCGCACAAAAATTCTTTCTCTGCCGTACGTGTACGGAGATGTTCATTCAAAGCACTCTTCTCTGGAAATTCTTTATTACGAAAATCGTACATTTGAGTTCCCTCTCCAGTATCAGTACAGGTATGACTATTTAAATTAATATGATCAATAGATGCTTTTTCACATCCATGACCTTCCATTTGAAAAGACATGTGCTTTATGAAAATCTTTTGTGGGGAAAGGTACAGTTTGGAATGATCAGAAAATCTTATTTTTTAAACAGAATTTCCTCTGTACTTCCTAGCTACAGAATGACATCTTTTATTAAATACAAAGTATTCTTTAATTAATAAGTAGTCTTAATTTAAGAATTAAGTACAAACACTATTTCCGTTGTGATCACATCAAATAAATGGATAGTTTGGACATATTTATGTTCCTATTACATACAAGAACAGTTGTGAGTTGCAGAAAAGATTTCTTTTTCAATAGCAATATTGCTTTGATTTTCATTGAACATTTAGTGGTCTAGCTATTTTATAACAGCTTATGCGAAAAATAGTAAATCAATGCCTCAGCCACAAATTAATATAATAATAAAATAATGAGTAGTGTCAATATTTCGTATTATATTATCTAAAAACAAATACATTTTAAAAGCATCTTTGCAATTTTATGTTAATAATAAAGCTGTCGATATCGTAAGTTAAAATAATTTTAAAAAATCGAAGCGTCCTTTGTAAGCTGCCAGGTCATAAATTGTGAAGGTATTAAACCGCTGAAATCCCCGTAATTATTTGTATAAAATGTAGTAGAAATCTCAATAATCTGCAAGAGAAAAAAGAAATTAATAGACCAATTCAAAAATATAACATTTAATGCTTAGTATCAGAATTTTAAAAAAATAACATTACTTTTTAAAATATAATATTATAATTCATAAACGTTGCTTATCTTGAATTCCAATATCCGTATAAATCGAAATTCAATATTTAGAAGTTGATCTGATTAAACCTCTTCTTTCGTCTACAAAATAAACGATGGAAAATGTAATTCTTTTAATGTGGCAACTCCCTGTCTAGATGCATACATTGGATTTATCATTTATGTCGTTGATAAAGTTTGTTTTTGTTGACATTTGTTTTAGACTAAGTCTAAAACAAGTTGACATTTGTTTTAGACTATTTGTTTTATACTTAGTCCAGACTTTATAGTTACTGTTCTCTATTTGAGAGTTGTGCTGAAAAACGTTGAGTGCACACGTCATCTAGTGACATGAAATAATTACCCTTCCAAATGTAAGTTCTTACAAAGTATCACCATCCTCTAATTGTTTTAGAGTGCTCAGACTACAACAAAGCTTAAGAAAAATTTCCTTTCGGTCTTTGCCCGTGCCGAGTGTATTACGATCTTTGTTGACTGCCCTTTCCGCAGACAAACTATGACATTTTGGAGGACATGGAACAAAACTTTGTCGCCTTTAAAAATTGAACTGAGTAATTTAAGTTACAGCTTTTCCTACAAACCAAAGATTTAAAAATTGTATTTCCACAAATAAATTCGCATCTAAGTAATATAGTCAAAACGCTCTAAGAAAAAGAATTTTTTCGTGCATTTAGAGAACTGCACCCTCTCCCGAATATATATATATATATATATATTATATGTGTGTGTATGAGGTACGATGCTCCCATAAATACCAAAATACCATCTATATATTAATTTGAAACATGTTTTACTTTCGGCAACTAAATTGAGAGAACGGCCGGGTGCAGAAATTTGGTTGAGATGTCTAAAGAAAGGTCTTGGTCTGTAGATGTGCCATCAAAAGAGAAAATCAGAAAAGGTCGAACGGTTCAGGCGTGGCGGAACGGCAAAGGTGCAAATTTTCGCCATAGAAATAACATTGTGGTTTATTAACCCCATTGTTGGCAATTTTAAACGTCTTCTTTATTGTGGCGGCTTATCTCTTATTTCTTTAACTTTTCAGTTGTCTATTTGATATTGGATATTTATCAGCATTGCCAGAAAATGCAAATAAATCAGGAAGCGCCCTTTGGCGGATTAATTATTTGTCCCTCGAAGAATACAGGTCAAGTCACTCCTTTTCTGGAATTCTGCTATTTTTTGACGACAAACGTGGCGATAACTCGCCAAAGCTGGTAATATTTCGCCATAGAAATATCATTGTGGTTTATTAAAACTCATTGTTGGCAGCTAAAATCGCCTTCTTTATTTTGACGCTTTATTGCTTATCTATTAATCTGGAACGTGTTTTTACTGTATCCACTAATTTAAATCCAGAGAATGGCTACCTGTAAAAATTTTTTAAAGTGTCTAAGAAAGACCTTAGCCTGTAGATGTGTGATCAAAAGAGAAAAATATCAAAAGTCGAACAGAAAAAGCGGAACGTTAAATGTGCAAGTTTTCGCCATAGCAATAACATTGTGGTTTATTAAACAATTGGCAGTCATAAAAGCTTTCTTTATGTTGGCGCTTTATCGCTTATTTCCTTAATTTTTTTAGCACCAGAGTGCTATTAATTTCTCCCGTTTTTTGTGTAGACACTTTTTCCTACAATTAGAGCGTCGAGTCACTTTTCAAACGAGTTTGCCAGATAACGTGGAGGGCTGGGGTTAATAAAATGCTGTTAATAAGGGCTGTTAATAAAATGTTGAAAGTCGCACAAGGTTTGCAATTTTTGATAAAGGATCGCTAAACTGGGTACCAAAACGCGACAATTTATTATAAATATATTTTGAGTATAGTTAGAAAACGCCTGGCGAATATTGTAAAATAGTTTTAGTAGGCGATTTAAATATAGATTTTAATTCCGAAAGTAATAGACTTAAAAATACTCTCGTTATTTACAAAAAAAATTTCGAAAGGAAAAAAAAAAGGATTTTTAAACTGGAGGAGTACAAACACTAATTACATTGACATAATCAAAAGGAATAGACACGCCTGAGAAAATGAAATTAACTGATTGCTATGAAATGTAACAGTGCAATATAATTTGTTTTGTTTTACAAGATATTTTTATTTCGTGTTGCTAATTATTTCTTAAAACTATGCCACTTGTTAGACGACACCTACACACCGATTTATAATTACACAATCCACGTACAGCTGCGGAGAAAAATACTCCTTATTTGCACTTTTTTGGCCGTCGCTCGTCGTACAGCAAAGTTACAGATACCAATCGTTTACGATTGACGTACACTTTAATTTGCTATGCATAAAAATTGCACAAGGGTCCATCTCCATATTAAAATTAGCACCAACTTTTTTTCCCAATAGCAATCCCTAGATTTCCCTCCATATTTCAAAAATTTAGCTCAATTTAACCTCGGATACCAATTTTCAATAAATTTGAACGTAAAATGAGTGACTTATGAGCTTCCAAGATCCCCCTCCCCCTATGCTAAAATATTTTTTCATACTTTACTTATTAACGTACCTCATTACTATACATATATCTCACATAATATGTATAGTAATGAGGTGATTTTATGCGTACTGTTAGAACTAAACGACCGAAACACAGTTTACTATTATTATAATTTTATTAAAATTAATATAAATTATGGATTATTAAATTAATATTCAAAAAAATTATGAAGAGCGACCTAGCCAGATTGCGATCGAAATAGATGCAGAAAGTAGTATTACATGACTGCGCAAAATTTAAAATTTTTAAGTTCAGTAGTATAATTTATGTTAAATAGAATGTGTTATTTTCGTGAGTTAAGGGACCATATATCAATTTATTAAGTGACAATTTTCTGCAAATTCCGTAAATTAAACTTAAAATTAGATTTATTTTGCGCAAAAATAGTAAAAGATAACGGTATTAAAAAAATATCAAATTTTGAAGCAAATAAATTAGAGGTTTTTACAGTTTGATGGTGATTCTATAAAGCGTCTATTGTTGCATCCGCTACCGTATCACCCCAAATAAAATATTTTCCATGTATAGAATTAGATGCACTAGATGTATGTCTTCCAATACAACGTCGTATTTACGAAAAACTAACAACCCACACATTCGAAGCATGAATTTGATATTTATTAATGTCTGAAACATCAGAATTTTGGACTTCCCCATACTTTATCAAACATTCAAGATCACATTTTCCTGTCTAAATTTTCATCTGACTTTAAATTAAAATACTGACAAAAGTCTTATAAAAAATTGCACACTGCAGACGTAATATTAAATGAAGAAAGTGAAATAACATACACCATGATAATATTGGGTCGCTAAAAAAGTAATTTCGTTTTTATTACATGAAATTCTAACAAATGAATTTACAATCGTGAAACCATCCTTCAAATTCAACCGTGCTGAGTAACATTCATGCTTGTTGTCAAAAGTGAAGAGAACAGATTCTCACTCTTGGCAATATTTCACTTGTGTAAGGCAACCTTCAAATGCTCAATGACAATTTCAAAACTATAAGGATTTTCAAAATCGTAAGCTGTCGTATTGCATTTTTTAAAATCATGTATACTGTACGGACCAAGGAAGTTTTGGACTCATGGTTCATTTGGTCCATTGACTAAATATTCTAATTTCTACCTCCGATATTCTCAGTTCAAAAATCTTAAGGATTAAAACAGTATTTTCACTGTAAATAATATTTATTTCTTTTAACTACCGCGAGTGAACTTAATGAGAGGCGAAGAGTTCGGAACCTTCAAATAGCGTTTTTCAATTTGCAGAAATGTATAATTAAAAGCGATGATTCTTATGCTCACTTTTCGAGTAATTATTCGAGCTTTCTTTAAAATTACGAATGAAAGAAAAGTTCATAAGCTAAATATAATTTAGAATCTACATGTATGCAAAAGAATATACATCCAATATAACTGTACAAAAATAAGAAAATTCACTAATGATAATTGATTTCTGTATTTAATAGACCGTTGGTGGTAAGTATTCTTACCACGGCTTTATAAAGGGTTAGTTTGAAATTTCTAAATTTTGATATCTGCACTTCAATTATGGTCATTCTTTCTTTTAAAATCCTGTTGATTTTATATTGAGTATGTACGAAAACTCTCCTTGACAACAGATTTGAGATTTTGAGAGGTTGGTTGATTGATATCCTTAGCTAGGATCTCCTTGACACAAATAACGTCAAACAGGAATTGTAAACAAACACATCTGCTAGTCGACGAAACTAAAAATACACCCATGTAGCACAGTGGCTAAAGTTAAGCGACCATATTTCTAAACAGTATTTTGGGGACAAATCAAGCATTGTCCTAGAATCCAAGGAAAACTTGGGGACACTAGAAAGTATTTTCGGGGACTTATTCGAGGACACAACATATCACCATGTATACTCATACTTTAAATCTTGACTGACTTAGATATTTAAAAATGAACTCTAATAGCTCTTTATATCAATTGTGTATTCTTTTTTCTAATAAATTAATGGAAGTATTTCATTCATTTATAAATATTTATTTAAACCAGAAATATGAAAGGAACATCATGTTGAAATATTGCAATTTATTCAAAATTTAACTCTTGGAATTGTATTTGTATTTTTCAGAAAATACTGCTTTTTGCATTAGATCATTTTGTGATAATTTTTCATGAAACTTTGTATACCCTCTAAAAAGGTATTCGAGTGCAAGAAAATCTTCGTACGTCATTTTAATATTTAAAACATGGTTCTTCATGAAAAGTGATTAATCATTAACAAAACTGAAATGGGAAATTCGTCTCATAGTCGGATACTTCATTAAATGTCTGTACACTAGGGTGGATCGAAATTTTTTTTTTTCGAATTCTTTATCTCTCTTATTTATTCTCCTGAGGTCTCAAAAGTTGTATATTCATATGAATAAGACGTGTGTAAAATTTGAATGTTCTACGACAACGTCTTGGGGTTGCACATCGAGCTTGAAATTTAGAAATTTTTGAAAAATACGACTTTTTTTAAAAATCGACCAAAAAAATTCTTTTCCGAATTATTAGGATCCCGAGGTTTTAGGAGTTATATATTGTTATGAATAACACGTATGCAAAATCTGAAAGGGCTACGACAATTTCTAGGGATTGCACATCGAGCTTGAAATCTATAAATATCTGAAAATTAAGTGTTTTTTGAAAAAATTACGTAGAAAACAAACTTCATTTGTTAAAAATAATTTGGGCCTTTTATATGTTAAAACATATTTAGAGAAGCTCAGTAAATCACAAAAAATAGCTTTACGAACAGTTTGATACAATGCACACGTTATGTGGTTGTTTCGTCTTGGATGCAGTACGCAAACTGTGCTCTAGACTACTAGCGCCGGTTTGCCTGCCGAGTGATGGCGATGCACAAGCACATGCGTTCGGTTAAACCAGGCACGAGATATTTCGTTGAAACAGGCATTTAGTCTCACGTTTCAGATAGATGGTCCACTCCCAAAAAATGCTAACTCCCAAAAAATGATTACTCCCAAAAAATGCTAAAGGGTGGTTGCCTTGCACTGCTACGATTCTGAATAGAGTGAAACTGTCTGCAACAGGACATGGAACAAAATTTGGTGTTCTTAGAAAAGCTGGGAATATCGAAAGAATTACCTCGTACCAAGTTACCAACCCATGAAGACATACGCGTACTTCTATATTACTATTTTGTACTTAACGAAGAAAAATTTCTTACTAAAGGGCAGGAATCACCGGAAAGAGAAGTAATCTTAGTTGTGGCGATCAAAATACAGGAAATTTGGATCAAGGCCAGTATCCCTACTGTGTCAATCCAAGGAATTCAAGAGATAGTTAGAAAAGTTCATGAGCAAGTTCAGCAGCTAAATAAATCGTATGTTAGAGATGGACATAAGGAATTGTTTATGAAGAAAGTTGGAAAAACTCTCCCTTACCGAGCTATTGAATATTGCACTTGCAAATGTATTGTCTTTTTCCGGAGCAGGTGTGGCTCAGAGCCTCACATACCTCACACAGAACGGGAGGCATTAGCAGACCAGAGGGGAGCTAGATATGTGACAATCTATGGAATTGTAAAGAAGAAAAGTTATTTAGAACGAAGGAAAAGTTGAAATGTTGGAAAGAGAAATTTCGAGATTCGTGGAGAAAGAGGTGAAAGCTCCAATATCCAGTCTCCAACTTTGTCATTGATTTGGAAAGTGAAAAAAACGAAACAGTAGTACGAAAGACTGAAGAAAACGCTGAATGCCTATCTACCGCCACTTTGGGAGATGCGTTCACAAATGACCAAGTTAGAATAAAAATCTCATTACTTTCACAAGTCTGCGACACAAAGTTATTACGGACTAGGCAGCAGAAATTCTGGTATCAACTTTATTTCACAATCCAGAAAGCGGAAGGAATGCAGATGGAGAGAAAACTTTTCAACTGATTCTGGACCCATATAAAGTTAGAGGAAGGTTGAGATGACTCGCAGTGAAACAAACGGAAGAAGTATTTAAAAATTTCTTTGGATTGTGTTTTGATAGGAGGAAGTACAAAACCAGATACGTAGAAATATTTGTTGACGGCAAATTAGACCCAAGTATTTGTCCCAAAGAACATATCTCGCTTATAATGGAACCTGATTCAACATACTTTGGCCATATGACACGATCTGATTTTAAGAATTTCACTGGAAATTTAAGAAAGTTTGACACGAATTCCATTTATCTTGGGACGCTCACAGGCATTGCGAATGATGGCGAATCA
Source organism: Cheiracanthium punctorium (assembly GCA_038373885.1). Lineage (NCBI taxonomy): Eukaryota > Metazoa > Arthropoda > Arachnida > Araneae > Cheiracanthiidae > Cheiracanthium > Cheiracanthium punctorium. The sequence goes on from JAWZYV010015506.1 coordinate 53,400, forward strand.
TCGAATTCCGGAAAGAACAAAGGAGTCATCCGAAATCTAATAACGCAGTTCTCTAATCTAGCTAAATCTCTGCAATGTCGTATTTGCCAGTTTCACACCATAGCAAACAGCCACTCCGAAATTTGCTGTCTATTCATCTATCAGATGATGGTTTCTTACGATCTAGATTATTACACTTCACATAAAATGCCACAGTTTGATCTGAAGTCGGGCTTTACATTATTCATTAAACCGCATGCTCCAATAATTGGATGCTTGGGCTGGCACGGGCAGGACTTTGATAGCATGCAAATCAACGAGGTGGGTCCTGGGTAATGTAGTTACGATTGTGGTTGTACTAGAGAAGAGCTGCGAACGTTACCGACTATTTTTCAACGGGACTGATTCATTAAAAATATAATTATTGCTTTCTACATATTTTTGTCAAAAAACGCATATTTTTCAGATGTTTATAGATTTCAAACTCGATGTGCAACTACTAGAAATTGTCACAGCCCCTTCAGATTTTGCATACGTCCTATTCATAACAATATATAACTCCTAAAACCTCGGGAGCGGAAATAATTCGGAAAAGAATTTTTTTGGTCGATTTTTAAAAAAAGTCGTATTTTTCAAAAACTTCTAAATTTCAAGCTCGATGCACAACCCCAAGACGTTGTCGTAGAACATTCAAATTTTACACATGTCTTATTTATATCAATTTACAACTTTTGACACCTCAGGAGATAGCGATTTCGAAAAAAAAAATTTCGATCCACCCTACTGTACACGCTACACACACAATGACAACAAACGTTTTCAGAGATCGAATTTCATTGTTTCTCTGAGTAGATGGCGCTTTTAGTTGGTTTATTTTTCCGATTTCTTCAGTTTTTTTCTGAAAGAAATAAACTAAACGGAAACTTTCAGGGGAAAATAGTACAAATCTTTAAATTTGGGGACATTTGGGGACAAAATGAAAAAAAGATCTGTATTTCGGGACTGTCCTCGAATTTCGAGGACATATGGTCACCTTAGGTTAAAGCCAATGACATTGGTAGATGGCTCAAGTGGAGGAACAAGGTTCCACCCTCTCGCGGGGCCGTCGGTCTAGCTGTCTGGAGTTTTAGGCGGTTTTCTCCAGATGTAACGTGAATACGCTCTAGATATCCAGAAAAGTCCTCCCCCAAGGCATTTTCCCTCCCTTGTGTTTGTCCTTTCTTTGACGTACGTTTATAAGCAGTTCCTCGTGAAAAGCACACAAATCCGAATACGTATTCCAACACAGCAACAACAACTAAATAAACTGAAGTTGTCCGTGAAGCCAAAAGAAACCCATACCACAGAACAAACGCATTCCAGTTTTCTTACGAAAACTCGTTCGACAAGTTGCTCATTTACGAATGTACCCAAAGACAACGTTTTTTTGAATAATTTTTAAACCGGTCCGAGATAAATAAAAACTAAGCGTTCATTCAAAGATTGTCTAATGTTTCATTATGAAACTACATAGCTGTAATACGTTCAACTAGTTCAAGTCCTTTGCATTCGTAAACTCCTAAAGCACTAGTTTTCGCGAATAAACAGAAACAGTTGTGATCAGTGGTCCCAGTTTCTTTCGAGTTACTTTCGTTGTCTAGGTGATGCGTTTGTTTCATAGATTTAGGAATGCTTGGATCATGATACCAATGGCTGCATTCGTAAACGACAAACTCCTTGCACGAGTTTTCGTAAGAAAACTGGATTGCATGTTTTTAGTGCTGTCAGCGGTAATCAGTTTCTGTTGACTTTACGAACAACTTGAGTTTATTTAGCTTCGTCGCCTAGAAGACGTGTTTGTTTACAATTCGCGAATTCGTTAATTTTGCTGAAGAGAGTTTTTAGTACATACTCAATATAAAATCAACTAGATTTTTAAAAGAAAGAGTGGCCATAATTGAAGAGTGCAGATCTAAATTTAGAAATTTCAACTGAAACTTACATTTTTTCAAAAGTATTTAGCAAGAGAAGTTCAACTTTCGCTAATAACAGTTTAAATCAACATCAATTTCAAAGCTAAAAATTGCATTTTGAATTTACTAAAATGAAAAATACAAGAAAATGATTATCTTTCAAAAATTCTGTATCTTCGATGCAGTTTGTTTGTTTGTTTGTTTGAATTGAGAATTGTTCTTGAGGTTTCTGACTGCAATCTCGAGGATGGTCTTATACCCCTGAATATCCGTCTTCACATTTATGAATTCCAAATAACATTTATTAATAACAAAGAGCACAACAGATGTACAAACACAGAAGAAGGGGGTGGAAATGACAACCATGGGTTAACGGGATTCGAACCCGAGATCTCACCGCTCGCATGCGGCTGGCAGAGATGGGTGCGCAAACCCTCGCAGCCATGAGATCCCCAATGCAGTTTCTAGCAGCTTCAGCAAACGTAAAGTACTTTTCATAAGAAAAGACTTTTTGTAACTACGGACGCCATTTCTGAAATTTCTTTTTTCTCCCTGGTCTATGTGGCACGCCGTTTATCTCGTCTTTTAGCAACGGACGAAGAGAAAGCATTGAAATTGTCTTGTTTTGCTGCTAAACTGGTTAGGCAGCCAAAGTTAAAGTCGCTGATTGCAGAAATCACACCTATTTCAAGTCTCTTTTTGGCTACAAAAACTTCTTTCGGGCAGTTTCTCCATATAATACTACTAGCTGAAGTACCCGTCCTCGACGGGTTAGTGAATGAAAATTTCCAAAAAGCAAGAACTTTCGTCAGCATTGTAGGAGTACACAGAATGGATGTAGTATGTTGCCAAAGTAAAGAAAGTGAAGTTATAATTTTCATGTATTGTTAAAATATTACAGATTAGAGAGTAACTAAGTAATATCATTTCATTCGCTTTAGTCGTAATTATGTGATGCGCGAACGAATATTTACACATATTGAAATAATTTTCGCAAAATCTCAAAATTTAATCAACATTTTTGAAAAATTGGAAGCCTAGAATTTAAGTTGATTGACAACTATGCGTGACCTATCATGTCACCCAAATTCGTTTCATTCCCTGCAGTCTTTATTTCGTGATGCTGGAACAAATTTTCAGCATTTTAAAACGATTTTCGCAAAATCTCAAAATGTAATCAAAATATTTTAAAAATTCAACAAATTAAGATTAGAAACTACCTATCATATCACTCAATTTCGTATCATTCGTATTAGTCGTTATTACGTGATGTTTGAAGAAATATAAACGTATTTTGAGAGAAATTTCACAAAATCTCAAAATCTAATAAAAATGTTTAAAAAATTGGACTCCTATAGTTTATGTTGAGCAACCATTTATCGTGAGACCAAATTTCATATCATTCGCTTTAGTCGTTATTACGTAATGCGGGAACGAAGATTCACTCAGTTT